>CM077095.1:71126247-71251247 GCA_039513925.1 Platanthera zijinensis | reverse complement strand
CAATTCCATTAATTAGGCTTTGTTCCTTCTTTCGTTGCTTATGTTAAAAGGTCATTTATTTGAGAAGTTTAGATCATTTAGAAATGGAGATGACTAAAATACTTTGCTAGTTTGAGAGAATCTTTCCTCCTAGTTTTTTTGACATAATGGTCCATTTACCTATTCACCTAGCAAATGAGGTTAGATTAGGTGGGCAAGTTCAATTTCGATGGATGTATTATATGGAAAGATATTTGGGTGAATTAAAATCATTTTTTCGAAATAAAAGTCGCCCAGAAGGCTCTATTGCAGAAGCATATTTGGCGAAGGAGTCTTTGACATTCTGTTCTCGATATTTATCCAGTGATGTTGATACACACATCAATAGAGTGGCTCGAAATAATGAATTTTCTATTAACGGACATCATAGTAGGGGGTGAAGTCTCATTTCTCTTGATCATAAGTTACTGAACAATGCCCATGGTTATATTTTTTTCAATTCTGATTAAGTTCAAGATTACATCAGGTACTATCACCATTTACTTATTACAATATTTAAAAAAATTAATTTAACATTGGTAAATAATCTTGACTTATTTATTTTATAGGGAACATGAGGTTTATCTTCAAAATTGCAAAAAAAAGAAGTACGTGGAGCAAAGGTAAAAGTCAAAGAGATGATTTCATTCAATGGTTTGCAACACGTGCCATGAATGATGGTGTTTCTGATTTCATTAAAGAGTTGTCTCGGGGGCCAAATAATATTTCAAAAATGTATTATTGATATCTTATTAATGGATATAGATTTCATACACGACAATGCGATGCAAGGCGGAAAACCCAAAATAGTGGGGTCACTTTGGAAGCGGTAACCCAAAGTTTTAAAAGTGTTAAGGATGAAAATCCTGAAAAGATATGTATGACATATTATGGAGCAATAAGTGATATCATTGAGGTAGATTATTATGGACATTTGAATCAAGTGTTATTCAATTGTGTTTGGTTTGAAGCTGAAGAAGACAAATATGGGATGACTTGCATTTATTTTAATAAAGAATGTTATAAGAATGATCCATTTGTCCTAGCATCTCAAGTGCAACAATGCTTCTATGTCGAAGATCCTTTTAATAAAAATAAGCACTATGTTTTGAAAATACTACCAAGGGACTCATTTGATATGGGAGATAATACAAAATTAAATACTCGAGAAGCACCTGAGGTTCCAATAAATATTGTTCTATCAACAGATGATGTTGAAGTTGATTTGGCTAGGGAAGATTTGCCAGATTATATTATTAAAATGTCTTTATCTGAAATTCATGTTCAACACAAGGAGCTCGATGATGATCATTTTTGAACGTTAAAATGAAAGTGATTCTCACTTTGTTTTTAGTGATAATATAATCTAGGTAATGTTTTTTTATTTATTAAATAGCATTTGTTCGAATTATTGTGCAAGCATATATTAAATATTAAAATGTTTTTAATGATTTGATTTTACCATTACAGAAAAGAATAAAGCAAAAAGTGGTTTTGATGTGACTATTCATGCAAGGTCCAGTGTTGAGTTGGCGAGAAAATTTCGTCAGGTTAAACAGGAGAAAGCTGATATTTATCATAGAAAGCTTCGTGAAAGAAAGAGCAAAAATATTCAAATCATTGATGAGCCTAATGGCAGAAATGAGTTACTTAAGATTGATGGAGCTCTCAATCTAGAAGATGTATAAGTTGTTGAATCAAACAAAGAAATATGTATGTAGATTATTCTCTTTTTTATATTGTGTCTATTTACATTAGATTGTCTTATTTTAATTATTTATTAAATAGCTTAAGATCCGCATCCAAAGAAGTTTCAACCTGAAGAACCTGCATCCATTATACAATATTCCAATCAACATCAAGCTCAATAGGTAAAAAGGAACAAGAAATGTCCTTCAATGTTGATTGATGACTTTGTTGGAGTTTATGAGATTTCTCATAAAGGAAGAAATCAACATGATCAAATTCAGCCTCCAATAAAGCTGAATCAAAATCAACCTTCATTAAAAGTGAACAAAAAACTACCACCATCTAGAAAACTAGATTTTTAGCATAGCGAGAGAGATGAGTTACTTTGGGTTGATAGAGCTCTCAATCAAGAAGATGTTGAAGTTGTTGAACCAAACAAAGAAATTTGTATGTAGATTATTCCCTTTTTATATTGTGTCTATTTACTTTATATTATCTTATTTTAATTATTCATTAAATAGCTAAAGATTCGCATCCAAAGAAGCTTTAACCTGAAGAACCTACATCCATTATACAACATTCCAATCAACATCAAGCTCAACAGGTAAAAAGGAACAAGAAATGTCCTTCAATGTTGATTGATGACTTTGTTGGAGTTTATGAGATTTCTTATAAAGGAAGAAATCAACATGATCAAATTCAGCCTCCTATAAAGGTGAATCAAAATCTACCACCATCTAAAGAAATCCGGGAAGAGCATAGTGGGAGAAATGAGTTGTTACTTCGGGTTGATGAATTTCTCACTCAAAAAGAAGTTGAAGTTGCAGAATGAAATAAAGAAATTGGTATGTTAATTATTCTTTTTCTTATATTATGTGTATTTACATTAGATTGGCTTATTTTAATTTGTTTATGCGCCCACTATACACTGAAATTAGGGGCAAGGATCAAAAGAACTCGTGGAGAAAAAATGTGCAAAAACATTCATGCAAGAACTTTAGAGGAGCGAAAAGAAGTTACCTTAAATGAACACGGTCAACCAATAGGACCTACTAACTGTGTCGTGTCAGACTTAAGTCTCTTTTAGGGCACATTGGCTAGAAATTCAGCATTTTGTCCATTAATTTACACAAGTTGGGCTTACATGCCAAATGAGAACTTAGAGCGTGTATGGAATTATACCAAGGTAAACATACATATATTTTGTTTTCTAAATATATTTTGTATAATTATTTACTAATATTGATCGAATAACTTTTTTGACATTTTATATTTTGTAGTCAAAGTTTATTTTACAATATGATACAAAAAATTGGGTACAGTTCACTGTTAGAGATGCTTGGAGATGTTACAAACACATTATTAAGAAGAATCATTTTTTTAAGTATTCCAACATGACTGATAGGATCAAAAATCACCCTATAAAGATGTAAGAGTCTCAATTTTAAAAGCTTTGCATTTTTTGGAGTTTGGAAACTATACAAGTGAGAGTAATACTTATTTTTTAAATTATAGTAGAAAAAATATTTGTATATATCTTTTCTCATTTTTAACTTAATGTGCAGTCAATCAGCAAAAGGAATATTCAAAGTAGAGCTACACAAAAGTGGAGGCATCTAATGGGGCACCAAAACCTTTGCTATAATTCGTGAAAGAATGGTAATACATTATATTTCACTCACATCCTTAGTTCTCAATTTTAATTCTTGAATGAAGTTTATATGTATAGACAATTATATCGTGTATATTTCACTCACATCTTTTGTAGAGAGCATCAAGCTCCTCATGGGACCTCGCTGAAATCAAGCTGAATTTCAGTGCGCTGCAGGTGTAGCCCACTGAATTTCAGCGTGCTGCAGGTGCAGCCCGCTGAATTTCAACGCGCTGCAGGTGAGCCCGCTGAATTTCAGCGCGCTGCAGGTGCCGCTCGCTGAATTTCAGCGCGCTGCAGGTGCAGCCTGCTGAATTTCAGCGTGTTGCAATTGCAGCCCGCTTAATTTTAGTGCGCTGCAGGTGTAGCCCGCTGAATTTCAGCGCGCTGCAGGTGCAGGACTCTAAATTTCAGCACACTGCAGGTGCAACCCGCTGAATTTCAGCATTCTGCTGGTGTAGCCCGCTGAATTTTAGTGAGCTCCAGGTGTAGCTAGCTGAAATACAGCGAGCTCGCTAAATTTCAACGAGCTTCAGGTGTAGCCCGCTGAACTTCATGGTGTACATTATTTGATAATTTCAATATTAGTTAGTTCTTAATCATACTTTTCTTTGAAAATTTCAAAATACTTTGGCATGCAGTTTTCTTCTTTAAAAGTATACCAAATCAATGCCCATGATATTAGATATATGATAAATAAAAATAACATGAAATTTTTTTTCTTTACCCTCTGTAATTTCCATTAATTATCTTAACATAAAATTGGTTTCATTGATCTTCCTGACACTTAATTAATGCTTTGAAATTGACTTTGAATTTTCGATATCTATGAACCTTATTTCTTATAGCTTTGTTGATTGACAAATAAATTTTATTCTTCCATCACATTAAACATCATCTTATTTTTTTAAGTACTAGTGCCAAAATGCTTCTTTTCTTTTCAGCGAAGTGGTTGAGCGTGTAATCAGTGAAATGTGGTGTTGATGTATTATTATGAACATTTGTTGTGCAGTGCAGTGTAAAGTAAGTTTATGTTATGTGTCAAGTGTGTTTGTGTTAAGTTAATTTGTTGTGTATGTAATTAGTGCAATGTTTATTTTGTCAATTCTGTGGCAACTGCCAACTAGAAAGTGTGCGCGTGTGCATGTGTGCGCTCACTGAAGGTTTTTTGTGTGTAATCAATGAAATGTGTTAGTGTTATTGTGTAGATGTATTGTATAGTGTGGAGTGAAGTGTACTGTTGTGTGGCAAATGTGTGTGTTGTGTAACCAGATAATTTGTTTGTGTAACAAGTGAAGTATGTTTTATAGCAACTAGCAAGTGTGTGTACAGGTATGTGAAGTGCAGAATTGGTTGTATGCATGTATGTATGTGTATAATCAATGAAATGAGATGTGTTGTTTTGTACATGTGTTGTATAGTGCAGTGAAGAGTTGTGTATGTAATCATTAAAGTGTATTGTGTAGTGTGTGTGTAATTAGTGAAAATGTGTTGTGTTATTGTGTACATATGCAGTGAAGAGTGAAGTGTGCTTAAGATGTGTGACTAGTGTGTGTTGTGTTATTAGGTGTAATCGGTTTAGTGATTGTGTGTGTGTATTTGGTGAAGTGTTAGTTCTGTCACTTTTGTAGCAATAGCCAGTTGCCAAGTATGTGTACGTGTGTGAAGTAGTTGTGTGTGTCATTGTGTGTAATCAGTGTATTGTGTTGTGCACATGTGTGCAGTGCAGTGACTACTGAAAAGTGAAGTGTGTGTTGTGCATTTGTGCACACGTTCTATGTTTGTTTTTTTTCGTATTGCACTTATTGACATATTAAAATCTGAATTATTTGTCATATTAAACTTTTGTGTACATGTTTTATTTTATATTATGATCTTATTAATATTGTTAACTTATTAAACTATTTGTTCATTTGTCATTTTGAGTCTTTGGTTAGGTCATAAGTACAAATTATTAAATACATGCTCTATTTAATAATATTAAATATGGACCTTTTTGACATTGTTAACTTATTCAGCGTGCTGCACCTGCAGCACGCTGAAATTCAGCGTGTAGCACACTGAAATTCAACGTGTTGCACCTGCAGCTTGGTGAATTTCGGTGTGCTGCATGTGCAACACGCTGAATTCAGCGTGCTGTAGGTGTTGCACCTGAACCACGCTGAATTTTAGCGTGCTGCAGGTGCAACACCTGCAGCACGCTGAAATATAGCATGCTGCACCTACAGTACGCTGAATTCAGCATGAGCGAGTTGCACAAGCTACAGGTGCAACATGCTGAATTTCAGCGAGCTGCACCTACAGCACGTTGAATTTCAGCAAGCTGCACCCGCAGCTCGCTGAAATTCAATGTGGGTTGCAGCACGCTGAAATTAGTATGATCATCAAAACCGAATAGTTTCCTCCTGGGCAACAAATCACCGCCTTTTGTGGGAATTAACTTGTGTGGGCTGACAATCTTCATCATATTTTAGTTGTTGCTTCAAACTTATTATACTTCACTTCTACTTTACCTTTCTTTCATTGAGATAGACATTTTGGTTCTAAATACCCTCTTTTTAGGTTATTTGTATGCCTTGTGATAGTTGTGTTAGTGGCTGTACTTGCTCATCCAATATAATTTTCCAATTCTTATCTTTCTCAATCATATTTTCCACAATTATTTTACTTTTTTATTCATTTGTATCTACTACCTGCATCCATTTCTACTAGTTAATTGTACTTCTGTGGTTTAATATATATGAATCATATGTTGCAAATATTTTTCACATTATTCTTTGCAGCTATATGCCTTACACTACTAGAAAACAGACTTTTGGCCAGGGCAAATTGCCTGGCAAAAGGTCCAAAACCGTGGCTAAAAAGTTTTAGCCACTATCTATCCACGGGAAAATGTCATGGCTAAAGTCAGCGTTGCTAAAAATTTTAAGCCATGGATTGGCCGTAGTAAATAGTATTAGCCACGAAAAAAAACAGTCGTGGCAAATAAGCAAATTATTAGCCATGGTATGAAACCCTGGCTAAAAGTGAACTCATTATTTTTTAAAAACTATTTGCCACAGTTACAAGCCGTGACAAATACTAATTTATGTTTTTTTACAAAAACATATTAAAAATAGAGAACTATTTTATTATATTTGGACAGCCTTAAAAACTATAGTTCACCCGAGCAGGCCCGCAAAACATTTATACAGCCTTCAAAACCATCCTAAAACAAAGCAAGCAACAACCCCTAGATTCTCTACTGCATGAACATACTATGAATCTTATGCTTTCATAAATAGTAAACCATGGAACATCAAATAATATTTAACATTCAATTTCAACTTCGAACCAAAAACAAGCTCCTAGGAGAATTCTACTACTAGTCAAACATTCATACTTGAACGCGAAAACTCGTTCAGACAGCCTCATACTCAAACATTCATAATTGTAAAGAAAAATATAAATATTGCTTTAAATGCCAACACTGCAACACATCAAGCATGTATCTTCTTCGAGCCTATAGCCGAGGCTGGCATCGAACACATGATGTTACAGAATAGAAAACTGATTGCGAATTAATATTAATAATATTAAGCATCTATGAAGTGAATGTCAAAGGTGTTGGGATTGATTTGCCATATGTTCAAGGCTGCATACTCTTCCAAGCACTCTTTCAACTGCGCTTCACTTTATCCCTGCACCAACACACAAAATGTCACCATATATGTACATATATACATATAATGCGTGAATCATGTCAAATAAATCTGCCAGCTTAAAAATAATGCCATTTTGATCATTTGAGCTCAAGTTAAGTTAGTTTAGAACAATAGATCCTAATAACACTTTATATTTTTAGCATCAGTAATCGTGAGAAATTCATAGGCAATTTTAAAAGATTGAGCAAACATTCACCAATTAATATCTCAAATCATATACAATTCAACAAGTGTTAAACAAAAAATGAAATATACTTTCCAAGTAGAACTTACACAAACATTCAAGACCAAATTGGGATATTTGCTGCAGTTTTCAGGCTTAGACAACAAAGTAAGGCAATTAATTCACGGAAGGAATTATTTCCTGCACTAATTTGGAGTTCCTGGAGATCTGGGAATACTAGAAAATTAGTTTGGGTTGGAGATAGATGACGGGAGATAACTGAAAATAAACTTGAAAAGCTGTATTGCAGTGGAATGGCCTGTCAGAAGGTGCAATCTGTCTGGGACAGTCAATGGATGGGCTGGAGTGCAGCTGGCAGTCGAGTTCTGGGCCTAGGGAGGCTAAAATCCTACAGGAGAAGTCATGTATTAGGCTGGAACTTCATAAATAAGATTTTAGCTTTTAAATAAAAGCACTTACCAAACTCCTCTTCCGAAGCTATGAAAAATAAAAGCAAAAAGAAACAGTTTTTAAGAAGATTTTTGCTTTTCAGTAAAAATTATATATACATAAAAATTGGATAATACAAAATACATCACTCAGCTGCTCCTTGTGCAAAAACTTCATAATACAGTTTTTAAGATCCTCAAAAGGATCAACAATATAATGACTCCTACAAGCCAAACTTGTTACAATATAAATTTTGTTTGTTTTGATGGAATTAGAGCCCTGGAATAAGAATTAGAGACCCATTTTCATTAGAATCAGACCCCCCCCCCACCAATTCCAGTTCAAAAGTCCCAAATCTGTCAACCAGAAGAGACTCAAATGGATTTTAGGACTTAATGAAGCTACCATCTTCATGCAATATATAAAAGAAATAAATTCTATGATATTCCAGCAATATAAATAAATTTTATTTGCCAACATAAAAAGAAAGAATTTTCCTGAGAATTGATAAAGAAAAGAAGATTCATCAAATTTGAGATAAATTGACTATATCGTAACAAATGGTCATACATGGATTTCAGGCCAGCAACCTCAAGCTTCAAGATATCATCTTCATGAACTATCTCAGCATCATGATCAAGGTAAGGAGAATTCCAACAATTATATTGAGAAACCTTGTAGAGACCCGAAAATACCACTTTTTCAGTGAGTCTACATAGTTCTACATTCCCATAATAGTTTGCAACTGCATACAAGAAAAATTGAGGGTAGTGGTTAAATATGAGTAAGCGCCTTAGTGTAACATTAAACTATATCGCATATTGGACTACTTGTTTGGATTGATTGTCCAGTTCCATTGTAATAGGAGTCAAGTTACATTTTTCATTTTGGACAACTTGTTTGGATTGACTGTTTAATTATATGGTGGATGGAACTGCATCCAAAACTATCCATATTAGCAGCTATAGCATGACATCCCACATAAACACAGAACTATGGAGTTTGAGATAAAACAACTTCTTGTGAACCTCTACATGATCCCATTGAATCTGCAATTTCAGCAACTGCATCAAGCTGTGTAACTATGGAGTTTCTATCACATAATGTATGAGCAACCTATAAAACAAATAAGTAATCAAAATGTGAAAAAAAATCAAATTAACAAGGGCAGTTAAAGAAAAGAAAATGTTAATACAACTAGTATCTATATCAAGCGTGCGAAAACAAGACCTCAACAAGTGGATATTATATGTTTTCTTTAAATCATATAATCCTGGAAGAGCAAGAAGATGATGCTCATAGCTCAGTTCATTTACTTGCTATAGAAACCCATAAGAAAAAAGAAGGTGATCACATACAAGTTTTTTTTTAGAAAAAAGATTTTAAAGGTCCAAAATCTGAGTGAGGAAGTTCTAGATTAGGTCCACATGGAGAGCAAGATCAAGAACAATTTTATATTCAGAAATGCTCTACAACTAGAGTTATCGAATAATGGAAGAACAACCGACCCTGTAATCATGCGTGGAAGACATTTTCTTTTAAGATCTTTCAAGAAAAAAACTTGCATGGAAATAATTACGGAGAAAATATTAAAAAATGTTCTAGATATACAAAAATAGTTTGAAAATCAGAGGAATAAGTAGGTTTAAATTTCAAACCTGAACCAGGTCTCGGTGTTGAAATGATCGCAACATCCCCTTCCTTAAAGTTCCACTTGCACTCATGAACCAAGAGAATTATGACATCATATCATCCTAAATTTGAAATCATTAAAATAAAATCAATGACAAATGCATATACACATTTAGAAGCAATCTAAATGA
This sequence comes from Platanthera zijinensis, assembly GCA_039513925.1. Classification (NCBI taxonomy): domain Eukaryota; kingdom Viridiplantae; phylum Streptophyta; class Magnoliopsida; order Asparagales; family Orchidaceae; genus Platanthera; species Platanthera zijinensis. The sequence continues at coordinate 71,241,749 of CM077095.1, read as the reverse complement.
CTAATAAATCTACAAAAATAGGAGAATAATCACTATCCACGATGATGCACAGCATTGGCCAGCATATGTTTGGAAAGTTCTATGAGACTTAGTTTTTATGAGAAGATAGGCAGAGGGCAAAAAATATCATTTGATTGTTTATATTCGTCATAAAATTCATGACCACAAAAATTATTTCTCCCTTATCTCTTGACTATACACTACAAAATGTTTTGAACTGCTTTAGTCACAAAAATCCAAATGTTGAAGCAATTCCCTGAATCAGTGAACTGCTTTAGGCTTAAAAATTTCACTGAACTAGTGAACTGCTTTAGGCTTTCGCAGTCCCTGAATTAGTACATGTGCGCGAAAAATAAGGGGATATTTACAACATAAGCCACTACTCCAGCATTGTAATAAGAAAAGATGTTGAATTTAACAAGTACACTGAAATTTAACAAGTACCCTGAAATCCAAACAAGCTCAGAAAGACATAACCCAAGAAGAATGTGTGAGTTGGAGTTCTTACCACAGAAAGAAAAGGGCCTTGTTTGAATTTACTGCTAAAAGCAAATACGATATTCAACAGGACCTCTAATAAATTTCATATATAAAAGGAAATTATTAATTATTTATCATTTGTAAACTGAAGACATGGTTTGGCAACATATCATTTTGTCAAAGGAAAGTGAGAGAGGCTTCTGCTTTTGCTGTTTTAAGCTAGAAAATGCCACATAACTTAGAAATCTTTTCTCTATACTCATTGTACTAAACACAACAGATAACAAGATTAAGATATTCATAAGAAGTTATACCAAGGATGAAGAGTGATCCATCTTGCATGACAACATTGCTTTCACTTAATATAGTCTTCCAATCCCCAATTTTATGAGCATATGAGCATTTCCTTTGTATGCAGATCCACCTCTTGTAGATCTTCAATTCAATTTGATCTGGAAGAAGCCTAGGCCAAAACATTTCTCATCTAGCTCTCTCAACCTGACCAAACCTTGAGAAAACATCACATTTTTAATGGTGTTTCTCGAATAATTTAAGCAAAATTACATAATTGGGCAATCAGAGAGATGAGCTATAAATCTTACAGCTTAATACCTTACAGCTTTATACCAAAGGATCCTGTACAAAACTATATAACATTAACTATATACTTCTTCACCTCTACAAAAACTGATGTATAATTTTACCATTATAAAATCGTACCAATACTTTATGCCATAAAACAATGGATCCTGTATATAACTATATATAATTAACTATATACCATTTACTATGTACTATTTACTAAACCAAAGGATCCTGTATAACACGTGCGGCCCCAGTTTTGCTTGTTAATAAAGTGGTTACAGCTACCCTTACCACATCTCCTAACTTAGGGATAGATTCTCCAAAATTACTCAAAAATGAGATGATTGGACCTGTTGATTTCACACTAAAAAATGAGCATCATCCCTATGAGTAAAATATAGTCCCTAAAATGTGCATATGGCTCTAAAATTTTATGCGCATCTTAAATACTGCACCTAAACTTTACACAATTTGCAAATGATATGATATGAAGAATAAGACTTTTCATGCACCTTGTTCCCAAATGATATGAAGAATAAGATTTTTCTACACCCAAACTCTACTAAAAACAACCATGAATTCTAAATATACAAGTGTTTCATACCTTATAGAACAGATTGGGTCTATTGACTGTCCTTACAAACCTTACACAATTAGCAATATGAAGCATTTCCATTAGATCAGTTTTGACCTTGTAAGTCGCAGTTGCCTATAAGTTCTAATTCATTAATCAATAGCACTAATCAACATGTAATTTAAATTTGAATCAGAATCTATCAGTAATACTAAGAAAGTGTAAATACAAACTAAAATCAAAAGTTGTGTGGGGATCGTTTGTGCACCGGGCTGCCCTTAGTTAATGAAAAGACCAACCAAGATCAGAAGCAATGAAAGGTAGCAATAAACTGAAATCAGTGTTGCAACAATAATGAAATTCAGTATAATCTATGTCATATTTTTCAGTAAATAATTTCTCAAGTGTGAATTGTTCATCCCAGTCTCGAAAACAACATACATGATGGTTTTAGGACTCATATATAAGAAACATGAACTTCAAAAGTGTGAATACAATCTTGCTAGTGTCATTGCCCATGGAAAAAAGAAGTAAACTATCGAAACACTAAGAAAATTAGCACTTCGGACTGCCTGCTATGTATTTTCAAAACTTGAAATCTGAAATGTAAGGCTACAATATCTTAACGAAGGGCAAAACCAAAAATAAAAGTTAAAGGCATGTAGGTTTGATGTGTATCCTACTTGTACAATCTTTAAAAATGGGTGATTTTGCATAGACGAGTCAAAGTTACCCTGAACTTTATCAATGCGCCAGAAAATAAGCTGTGAAAGTTCCACCAGAAGAGAAACAACTTGGGAGACGAGTTTGTAACAAGATGCAGTGAGAAAAAAAATAAGAGCTTACCAAGATCCGGCGGGAAAATGAAGGGAGATGTAGTGAGCGAATTGGTTGCCGGAGAGATGAGAGAGGAAGGAGAAGTGATCGACAAGATGCGGTGATCGAACTGATTGTTGAAGAGATGCCAGAGGAAGGAGAAGTGATCGGGAAGATGCAGTGCTCTGAAGTTGCGGGGAAGGGTATGGCATTTGCTTAGGTTTAGGGCGATCAGGAGGAGTGTTATAGGGGGCGCGGGGTGGGAGTTTTATTTTGGTTTTGCGCGATTTGGTGGAGTGGGTTTGGACGGAAATGGACAAGAAATTTTAAATTGTTTCTAATTTTCATTTGTGCTGAAAAGTAAATATTAGGCACACTTTTTTTCTTTTCATGGCTAATATAAAGGTATTAACCATGCTTTTTTATAGCCGTGGCTAAAACCTAACTATTAGCCACGGTTTTTCTATCATGGCTAATACAAGTGTATTAGCCACAATTTTTGAACCCTAGCAAAAAAATATGTAGCTAATACTCATTTTTCTAGTAGTGTTATCTTGTAAATAAATTCAAGAGTTTGATTTAATGTCCTATTTTTTAATCGGAAAGTCCACTTCTCCTGTATGTTTTATGATGATTCATTGTTGTTAGTCTTAAAGAAAATTCAATTTGTATAGTTTCCACCATTGCCTAATTCCTGTTCCGATTGTATTTCAGATGTGGTTTCAAACACATCATGAATTCAGTGTGAGCGAGCTGCACAAGCTGAAGGTGCAGCACGCTGAATTCAGCGTGCTGCACCTGTAGCATACTGAAAATTAGCGTTCTACAGGTGCAGCATGCTGAAATTCAGCGTGCTGCACCTACAGCACGCTAAATTCAGTGTGAGCGAGCTACACAAGTTACAGGTGCAGTACACTGAATTTCAGCGAACTACACCTACAGCACGCTGAATTTCAGCGAGCTACACCTACAGCTCACTGAAATTCAGCGTGGGGGTGCATCACGCTGAAATTAGTATGATCATCAAAACCGAATAATTTTATCAAAACTGAATAATTTTAGCGTGGGGTGCAGCATGAGCTACTTTAACGCTACAAAATTAGTTAACAGCATGTCATTATCAATAATCACTGATGATAGCTTAACTACTATTATTTGGTCTCTAATTTTACTGCTACATCTTATTATATCTTTTTTAATTAAAGCTGCACTCATTGAATGGGTACATCCTTTATTTTCTTTTTCTTTATAATTTGATGTATTTTGCCAAACTGACTTGTAATTCTTTTGCACCTTTCTTTCTCTTGTGCATATGTAGCGTACAAAAACGAAGGGAGACCCCACTCAAGCTGAAGTTTTAATTGAAACTTGAAGTAGCATTAGTGGAAAGGAGCTGGATTTTGAAACCAGCAATGCAATTGTGAGTTATTTTTTTTATTAAGATCAAATATAATTTGCTTATTTTGTTTTATTTAAAAATCAACTATTTAATTTGTTATTAGTCACAACTTCAAGATACTATGAATAACAAGGAAAGTAATGTAGAACCATTTAAAATTATGTTTGGGAAAGAACATCCTGGATCAATGCGTTTCTTTGGGAAAGGTATTACACAAACTGCTTTGAAGTAAAAAGAAGACATTGCAGCTTTGAAAAAGTACATAATGAAGAGGTTGCTTTATTGAATTAAAAAGTACAAAATGTGGAAGATACACTTAATACTCTAAAAAGTGTACTTAAGATTATGCTGCAACAAAGCAAACCCATTGGAATTGATGTAGAATCATTGGAGAATCTATTAGGTTCATCTCTAGGGGATGCAAATAGTAGACAAAAGAGAGACGGGCTATTGCATGCACATTCTCTACATCAACACACGTTCCAAACTATGGAGAGGTATAATGTTGTAGATTTTCATACAATATATTAAAATACTTTTATATGTTTACAATTTTTTAATTATATATTGATCTTGATGTCATTATATTTATATATATATTATTTTACTTTGTGCAGAATGTTCTTGATGTTGGGAAGACAAATGAGGAGTTGCAATATGATCGATGACCCCATATCATGAAGATCATTTGATGTTTAAGTTGATTTAGATAATTTTGTTTATGTACTGTAATATTTAAATATTTTGATATATTTTGGTAAATTGTGATGCTAATGATGGGTTATTAATTTAATGATTAAACATGTGTGCAACATTAATATTCAAAATGAAAATATTTGTCTTGTTAAATTGTTATATATTTATGCGTTATAAAAAATTTCTCATGATATAACATGTTTGTTTTTGAAGTTTTAATTTATTTTAATGTTTTTTAAAATTTATATTTTTTATTAATTAAATAGTTTTGGCAACATATATTAAATGTAACTTTAAACATTTTAAAAATCTTGCAATAGGTCCATGTAAAAACTTTTGCCTTTACTAGGGATATAGACAACAGTTTCAAGTAATGTTGCCTAAACATGTGAAAACTGTTTCCTTAGGTCTTTGGTAACACGGGCATAGGCAAACACCCCTATGGCAATAGTTTTGTAATACCCCAAAACCCAGTTTTGGTTTTCAGGCCAAGTGATATGGGCTGGGACACGGGCGTGTCCAAGGGCGTGTCAAGCAAATACTCGAGCTGGTCTTGAGTAAGTTTCAAAGTTGGGTTTCGGGTGTTTTTGGAGTGACACGGCCTGAGAAACGGGCGTGTCCCAGGGCGTGTCCTCCTCGGGTTGCTGCAGGTCGCGCGTTCGATGATCGTTGAGCATCGTGATCGACGATCGAAGAGAAGAGGCAACACGGCCTGTGACACGGGCATGTCACAGGGCGTGTCCTTCTCGACGATCGGTGAGATCATGTCGACGATCGGCGAGAATAATCTCGGCGATCGACGAGATTCGTCGAGAGAGGCGACACGGCCAGAGACATGGGCGTGTCTCAGGCCGTGTCAGGTGGTCACGAGCATGTTCAACCCGTGTGGTGAGGCGGTTCTTTGCCGCTTAAGGGCCGCTTAAGGGACACGGCCTGTGACACTGGCATATCACAGGGCGTGTCAGGGTCGAAAATGTTATTTTCTGCAGTATCGGCCGTTTGTTTCCCTCTTTCCAGATCTGGTGGTCTTCAGTTTTTCCAGCCCCTATAAGACCCCGAACCAGCAAACTTTTCCTCACTTTATCTTCTTAAGTGAGAGAAGGAAAGAGGAAGAAGGAAGGAAGAAGAAGAAGCTGGAAGGAGAGGGAGATCCAGCTAGTCCAAGCTCGGATTCGCGATCGGAGGCCATATTCGGGAAGGCAGAGCTCCAAGCAGTGCTTACCATGGCTCCACAACATCCTCCAAGGGTAATGATTCCCTCCTTGGATATGTGAAATCCTTCCTTTGTGCATATGCATGAATCCTCTACAAAGGTAGAGTTGAATTCTCTTGGGATGTTGAACTCCATCCCTTGATCCTTGTTAGAGTAGTCCCGGAAGCGAGAAGTACGGGTAGGCATGCTGTGTGAAGCCATCTTGACAGGATTGGTCCAGAGTGGTGATGATTGTATGCATATCAGAGCAAGACTCTGTATTATTGTGATGTGTGTGATGTTCTTGGTGGACACCTGCAGCTTGGTGCAGCAGGATAGTATGTGGATGGGTTGATGCTGTGTGATCTCAACCCTTGTAGTTGTGAATGCTACTTGTTGAGCCGGTGGGGATGCAACTGTGGAAAAGCCTGTGTGGCGAACGGGCAAGGTGAAGCTGTACCCGTGTCAGTACTGATCGACGTCTGACGTATGTGAGCTACGGGAAAGGCTGATCTGTACCCGCGTTCTGGTTGTCTAACCATGGGGTGCTTAAGGCCCTGTTAGGATCACAGAATGAGAATCGCTCCAGCTTTTTGAGCCATGGAGGATTGGAATGCTCACAAATTGCCGTCATGTCTGGGACCTCTAAACGGTGGTGGGACACTGGTTTTCCGGTACACCGATAATGTGCCCTGAGAGCACGGAACTTCGGGCCATCGTGCCGACGTTTATGATGGATGATGACTTGTACGGGCATACAAGTGTGATGTGCTAAAGCATACCCTTTTGATTGTATATAAGTGCTATGCAGGGAAGGAATTCCGCTGTCCCGTGCCAGGGACAGTGTCGTTATAAATTGTCAGCCAAATGTTGACCGTTGCTTTGTTTGCCACTGCTTGGTGGTTCTTTTGCGTGCAAGTCAAGAAGGGCCAAGCAGGGATGAGGGCAGAAGACCCTAAGCTGCTGCTGCTGAGTGCTAGCCCTTGAAGGCTATTTTTGTACCTTGTGTAAGAACCCATGTGTGGCCGGCCTGCGTGCCGAAGTATGGAAGATACCTTCTTGTATAAAGAGTAACACTTGTAATTGGCCATAAGGCCGTACTTGTGGTTTTATATTATGGCATGTTTGGTTTAGCTGTGGACTTCTTTGTTGATGTTTGAGTTCATTCTTACAACCCTTTAAACTTCCGCTAGAATGCTCTTTGATAGGATGCCTATTTGGTATTACTTAGTAATGTCTCCGCCTGTTTGTAAGACATGGTGTGGGGCCCCGGCCGGACCTTCTACTATGTTGCACGTAACGGTAGGGGTGTTACAATTTGGTATCAGATTCCTTGGTTCCCTCCTCTGAATTCGTGGACGAATTCTTTTGTGGGGTGGCGAGTTCATGTGTGAGTGTATAAAATTGAACTCAAACATGTCCACATAGGATTGAAATGCACTAGTGTGTTACACTTGTGTGTTTGTTTTGACTGTTTGTTGTGTGGCTTGTCGATGAATTGTGTAGTTTGATACATATAGGTGACGCGAAGTGTTGCGGGTCAGTCAAAACCTCAGCATTCTGTTGAGAGTGCGGCACTGGCAGAGGTGCCCACCCCTCCTCCGTCAACTGAAACTGTACGTTTGATTATAGAAACGGTATTTGCGGTGATGAATGCTCAGCAGGCAGGGCAAGCTCGGCCTGAGGCTCCCGTGCCTGTGGCAGTGCGTCAAGAACCGGTGGGCATAGCGGTTGATCAGCGTGCCGCAGATCAGCAGCTGAAGCGGTTTATGAGCTTTCATCCTCCGACGTTTACCGGGGCGGGTTCCCCAGCTCAAATAGAGGATTGGCTTGCTCGGATCAAGCGCATATTGACCGCCCTTTGGGTTGAGGAGGAACAGAAAGTCACGTTAGCCACTTTTCTTCTTGAAGGAGAAGCTCGGCTGTGGTGGGATGAGGTAGAACTGCACCACTTGGCAAGCAGACAGTTGACGAGAGTCTCTATGGACGATTTCTCTCGATTATTGTTGGGCAAGCATTTGCCGTTGCAGCAACGGATTGCTTTGGAATTGGAGTTTCAGCGGTTGACGCAAAAGGAAAGCAGCGTGGATGAGTATCTGCATGAGTTCACGCGGTTGGGGCGTTATGCGGGCGCTATCTTTGCTGAGGAAGAGCGCAAGACCAGTCAGTTTTATGCGGGACTGTGGGATGAGTTGCGGCATTTACTCTCGAGTTCCGTGAATCAGGGATTTCAAGCTCTGGTCTGCACCGCGAGGGCATTGGAAGCATATTTGAAGCGAGGACAATCTAAAGGACCTTTGGCTGTTGCAAAACCAGAGTTCAAACCGCCGCGTCCGGAGAGAAGTGGATTTCAAAATAAATGGGGTAAGAATTCTAGACGTTCTGGGCAAACTCCTTCATCAGTTACTTCGGATGCGTCGTCGGGCTATGAATCTCGCACTTGCTATACGTGTGGCAAGCCGGGACATCTTGCTCGGGACTGTCGGGTTGGTCCTCCGAAAGGTGATAAGAAGCCGGGTGCATCCTATGCGGAAAAAGGGAAGGCGGTGGCGGAGTCTTCTGCTTCGCAAGTGCAGCCTCGAGTTTTCAATCTGCGACAACAGGAGGCCATTAAGTAGGCCGACGTCGTCACAGGTGCACGTGATCTCTTAGTTCTTTTCCCTTTGTGTAGTGCTGCAAAGTTTTTGGTGTTTATTGTGTTGTTGCTATGTTAGGCTTCGTCCTAATTTGGGATCATCCGGCACGAGCACTATTTGATACTGGTGCGTTAAATTTCGTTTCTGTCAAAGGATTTCGTATTGCGCATTGGCGCGCCGATACGAGGCACGACAGAAAGTTTGAAGGTACACTTACCTAACGGATGTGTTTTGTGTGCGGATCAGTCTGGGTCTGTAGAAGGGAAAATAGGAAGTTTGGACTTCAGATTGGAAGCACTTGTGCTGCCAATTTCAGAATTCGACATAATCTTCGGTATGGATTGGTTGTCAGAGCAGCATGCTCGCATTGATTGTAAGTCTAAGGAAGTTGTGTTGGGGCAGAAAACCAAACAAGAAATAAGGTTTAGCGACATGCAGGGGATAAATGAGATGTTGATATCTGCTCTGCAAGTTTGGAAGGCCGTGAGAAAGGGTGCCGAGTTGTTCTTCATGCTAGTAGCAGCGGTAGAGCCAAAGGCTAGTGTGAATGAGGTACCTGTTGTGTCGAAATTCCTGGATGTGTTTCCAGAAGACCTTCCGGGGTTACCACCCCAAAGAGAAATTGACTTCACGATAGAACTAGTACCGGGTGCAAAACCTGTGGCTCGTTCCCCCTATCGTGTAGCGCCAAAAGAAATGGCGGAGCTGAAGGTTAAGTTGCAAGAATTGCTAGATCAAGGTTTTATAAGGCCAGGTCAGTCACCTTGGTGTGCGCCGGTTCTCTTTTTGAAAAAGAAGGACGACAACTTGCGTCTATGCATAGATTCTCGAGAACTGAACAAGCTGACAGAGAAGAATAAGTATTCGATCCCACGGATCGATGATTTGTTTGATCAGCTTCTGGGCTCTTCGGTGTATTCTAAGCTGAATTTGAAATCAGGTTATTATCAGCTGAGGGTTCGGGAAAGTGACATACCCAAAACGGCATTTGGCACACGCTACGGGCATTATGAGTTCACGGTGATGACCTTTGGATTGTCTAATGCACCTTCGGTGTTTATGGATTTGATGCACCAAACGTTTAAGCAATATTTGGATCTCTTTGTGATCGTCTTTATTGATGATATCCTGGTATATTCCCGATCCAGAGAAGAGCATGCAAATCATTTGAAGATGGTATTACAAGCCTTGAGGGAAAAGAAGCTCTATGCCATGTTTGCTAAGTGTTATTTCTGGTTGTCATCCGTGGCTTTTCTGGGCCATGTAGTTAGTGGAGAAGGCATTGCCATAGATCCTGCCATGATTGTTGCTGTGCAGGAGTGGCCTGTTCCTTTGTCGGTAGCCGAAGTCAGGAGTTTCCTTGGACTTGCGGGCTACTACAGGCGTTTTGTGGAAAATTTCTCAAGATTAGCATTGCCTCTCACTACCCTAACGCGGAAAGAACAAAGGTTCGTTTGGTCGCCCGAGTGTGCACGAGCTTTTGAAGCGTTAAAGAGTCGGTTAACTACGGCCCCAATTTTGACAACACCTTGTGGCATAGATGATTTTGAGGTGTACAGTGATGCATCGGGCAGCAGCTTAGGCTGCGTTCTCCTTCAGCGTGGTATGGTGATAGCATGTGGTTCGCGCCAATTGAAAGCCCATGAGCGGAACTATCCAGTCCATGATTTGGAAATGGCCGCAGTCATCTTTGCACTTAAGTTGTGGCGTCATTATTTATATGGTGTAAAGGTGGATATCTATACAGACCACAAGAGTCTGAAATATCTCTTAGATCAAAAAGACATAAATATGCGACATAGAAGGTGGATGGAATTTCTTGGTGATTATACCTTCCAAATTCATTACACCCAAGGTAAAGGGAATGTAGTCGCAGATGCCCTGAGTCATAGGACTCCGGCAAGGGCGAATTGGTTGTCATACCATGATGAACGGTTGATCCACGAGCTAGAACGGATGGATATTACTTGTGTGGAGAAAAACACTGCTGCGACCATGTGTTTAAATTGTACAGAGGTACATTATGACCTAATGGATAGGGTCCGCCAAGCGACGGAATTGGATGATAGTTTGCAGCGTGATGCAGTGGAAGATAAGAGCTCTCGGTTTCCTTGTGACAATGGACTTTGGAGAAAAGACGATCGAGTATGTGTTCCTTGTTAGAGAAATCTTCGTGAAGAAATCATGTACGAAGCCCATTTTTCAAGGTATTTGATTCATCCTGGAAGTTCAAAAATGTATAAGGATCTGAAAAAGAACTTCTGGTGGCCGGGTATGAAGAAAGATATAGCACGTTATATTGCTAAGTGCCATACATGTGCTCTGGTGAATGCCAAAGGACAGGAGGATTCCTGCAGTCACTACCGGTCCCAGTGTGGAAATTTGATGATATTTCCATGGACTTCGTGCATGCATTGCCGAGATCTCAGCGGGGTAATGATGCGATTTGGATGATTGTTGATCGATTAACAAAAGTTGTTCATTTCATTCCAAATTGAAGAGATGATCCAGTCGACAAATTGGCTAAAATGTACGTAGATTCGATCGTACGATTGCACGGAATTCCCCGTAGCATTGTTAGCGATCGAGATGGATGCTTCACATCAGGAGATTGGAGGCTAATTCATCAGCTGTTGGGCACAAAGTTGCATTTCAGTACGGCCTTTCATCCCCAGACGGACGGGCAAACTGAAAGAACCAACAGGACGTTGGAAGATATGCTCCGGATGTGTACGCTAGATTTTGGAAGTCGCTGGGAAGATCATTTGTTCATGATTGAATTTGCCTATAACAACAGTTACCAGGCCAGTATTCAGATGGACCCTTTCGAAGCTTTGTATGGCAGGAAGTGTCGCACACCGTTATCTTGGGCGGAGACGGGTGAAACGAAGCTTTACAAGCGGCAAGATGTGACTGATATGCATGAAACGGTGCGTACAATTCGTGAAAGGTTGTTAATTGCGCAAGATAGGCAGGCCAAATATTATAATGCCAAGCACCGAGACGTAAAGTTTGCGGTGGGTGATTGGGCATATTTAAAAATCAAACCTTTTAAAGCTGTGTCCAGGATACGGCGTCTGAAAAAGTTGAGCCCGAGGTATCTAGGACCTTTTGAGGTGATTGAATGCATCGGTGAGGCAGCCTATCGGTTATTGCTACCGCCTAAGTTAAGTAGTTTACATGATGTGTTTCATGTATCGGTGTTGCGAAGAGCAATAAAAGAGCCGTCGTAAGTGGTAGTTGCAGATCAAGTATCAGTCGATAGTGGGCTAACTACAAAGGTTAGGCCCATTCAGATTGAAGGCCGAGAAACAATTGAGGAACAAAACAATCAGGATGGTCAAAGTCTGGTGGGACAATTATTGCCGAGAAGAGCTTACTTGGGAGCGCGAGCAAACCATGTGGACAGAATTTCCCGAGTTATTTTTGTAATGGGTTGTGTATGAGACCTTGTAAGAATCAATAAATATGGACTTTTTTGAGTTTTTAAGTCATTCAAATTTCGGGACGAAATTTTCTGTAAGGAGGGGAGGATTGTAATACCCCAAAACCCAGTTTTGGTTTTCAGGCCAAGTGACACGGCCTGGGACACGGGCGTGTCCCAGGGCGTGTTAAGTAAATACTCGAGCTGGTCTCGAGTAAGTTTCAAAGTTGGGTTTCGGGTGTTTTTGGAGTGACACGGTCTGAGACACGGGCGTGTCCCAGGGCGTGTCCTCCTCGGGTTGCTGCAGGTCGCGCGTTCGATGATCGTTGAGCATCGTGATCGACGATCGACGAGAAGAGGCGATACGGCCTGTGACACGGGCGTGTCATAGGGCGTGTCCTTCTCGACGATCGGCGAGATCATGTCGACGATCGGCGAGAATAATCTCAGCGATCGACGAGATTCGTCGAGAGAGGCGACACGGCCAGAGACACGGGCGTGTCTCAGGCCGTGTCAGGTGGTCACGGGCGTGTTCAACCCGTGTGGTGAGGCGGTTCTTTGCCGCTTAAGGGCCGCTTAAGGGACACGGCCTGTGACACGGGCGTGTCACAGGGCCTGTCAGGGCGGAAAATGTTATTTTCTGCAGATCTCGGCCGTTTGTTTCCCTCTTTCCAGATCTGGTGGTCTTCAGTTTTTCCAGCCCCTATAAGACCCTGAACCAGCAAAATTTTCCTCACTTTATCTTCTTAAGTGAGAGAAGGAAAGAGGAAGAAAGAAGGAAGAAGAAGAAGGAGGAAGGAGAGGGAGATCCAGCTAGTCCAAGCTCGGATTCGCGATCGGAGGCCATATTCGGGAAGGCAGAGCCATGGCTCCAAAATGTCCTCTAAGGGTAACGATTCCCTCCTTGGATATGTGAAATCCTTCCTTGTGCATATGCATGAATCAAAGGTAGAGTTGAATTCTCTTGGGATGTTGAACTCCATCCCTTGATCCTTGTTGGAGTAGTCCCGGAAACGAGAAGTACGGGTAGGCATGCTGTGTGAAGCCATCTTGACAGGATTGATCCGGAGTGGTGTTGATTGTATGCATATCAGAGCAAGACTCCGTATTATTGTGATGCATATGATGTTCTTGGTGGACACCTGCAGCTTGGTGCAGCAGGATAGTATGTGGATGGGTTGATGCTGTGTGATCTCAACCCTTGTAGTTGTGAATGCTACTTGTTGAGCCAGTGGGGCTGTAACTGTGGAAAAGCCTGTGTGGCGAATGGGCAAGGTGAAGCTGTACCCGTGTCAGTCCTGATCGACGTCATACGTATGTGAGCTACGGGAAAGGCTGATCTGTACCCGCGTTCTGGTTGTCTAACCGTGGGGTGCTTAAGGCCCTGTTAGGATCACAGAATGAGAATCGCTCCGGCTATTTGAGCCATGGAGGATTAGAATGCTCACAAATTGCTGTCATGTCTGTGACCTCTGAACGGTGGTGGGACCCTGGTTTTCCGGTACACCGATAATGTGCCCTGAGAGCACGGAACGTCAGGCCGTCGTGCCGACATTTGTGATGGATGATGACTTGTACGGGCGTACAAGTGTGATGTGCTAAAGCATACCCTTTTGATTGTATATAAGTGCTATGCAGGGAAGGAATTCTGATGTCCCGTGCCAGGGACAGGGTCATTATAAATGGTCAGCCAAATGCTGACCGTTGCTTTGTTTGCCACTGCTTGGTGGTTCTTTTGCGTGCAGGTCAAGAAGGGCCAAGCAGGGATGAGGGCGGAAGACCCTAAGCTGCTGCTGCTGAGTGCTAGCCCTTGAAGGCTATTTTTGTACCTTGTGTAAGAACCCATGTGTGGCCGGCCTGCGTGCCGAAGTATGGAAGATACCTTCTTGTATAAAGAGTAACACTTGTAATAGGCCATAAGGCCGTACTTGTGGTTTTATATTATGGCATGTTTGGTTTAGCTGTGGACTTCTTTGTTGATGTTTGAGTTCATTCTTGCAACCCTTTAAACTTCCGCTAGAATGCTCTGTGATAGGATGCGTATTTGGTATTACTTAGTAACGTCTCCGCCTATTTGTAAGATATGGTGTGGGGCCCCGGCCGGACCTTCTACTATGTTGCACGTAACGGTAGGGGTGTTACAAGTTTTTAATGTTTTGGCAACGCTTTGCGGTTTTAGGCAACAGTTTTCAAATGTTGCTAAAGACCAAAAATATTGTAGTGATAACTCCGCAAAGAACTCATTTGTGTCGACATGCCCTGATTTCTATTCAAAGCACGCTCCAATTTCTCTTCCACACTGAAGTGATCGCACGCTCCGATTTCTACTCGACGCATGCTCCGATCTCTCCTGCTTTGTCAACTTCTCTGCTATTAGCAGACCTTGGGCGGAAAAAAAACTTCTGTTCGTTTTCTTTGCGCGTTTTCTCCATTAATAACATAGGTTGTATATCCAACATTCCTGTACACAATAAAAACTTACCAATTATAACTGATGCAATTAATTAGGTGATTAATTATTATTGTTTTAACGAGACTCCTATATAGGAGATTTTCATAATTAGTTTTCATATGCTCTCGAACATTTCGGCTCTCTATCTCTTTCACTTTTGCAATTATTTTCTTCGTGTTTCTACTTTCTCGACGTTTCCCTCATCAAGTGGGAGTTCGGATTCTCTGTGCTTCTTTGTGGTATGCGCACATCAGAGTTTTCAGGATATAGTCAGGTGTTGTTCTTTTGAGAAGTGAACATCTGTTGAAAGCCCAGTCAAGGGGTTGTGTAGCTTCTTTAGGACAGTGACCACACGCCTTACCACCAAAGCTATATTCAAATTTTAAACTATATTCTAATTCTTATCTGTATTTCTCACCACTTTGTTAGATCAAATTTTATTATCACCGTGTTATTTAGATATATTTTTTATAGTTTCTCAAAAATTGAATATATATATATATATATAATATAGGAATATACAAAAAATATTCCAACAGAAGAGAAGCAATACAAAGGTTCCTAGAAAATAGTGTTGGCATCATCGTTAAAATGAAAGCGCGAAATTATAATCTCATATCAAGCAGCCTGTAAAAATTTCTGGGAAGCTGAGAAAGGTCGCAGAAACTCTCAACCACACCAAGCCCAATAAACCAGAAGCAGTAGAAGAACAAGAGCCACTGGAATTAATAATGTTCTTTACAGCGCGAGGCATATATTACGAGACATGATTTCGCAATGCACCCGATGGAAGCAACAAAAATAAAAGCAAAAGTAAAACCAGCAGACTGAAACCAGTAACCGCCCAAGCGGCCTATCTGCCAAAGCTGTCCACCGAAACCACCAAGCTGCTAGACCGCTTCTAAAGCCACACATACTGCCTACTAATTGAAAGCTGAGGATAACCTTGTCCGCCACTTCTAGGTTGCCTGGCCGCTGAAGCTTACCACGAACAAATACTGATGAACTGGAAAGCAGTCTACCCGCTGAGACCGGGCAAACTTCCTTATTGAACTATCCACAACCCCGAGAAAGAAGACTACTAGTCGCACAAACTACAGCCTGCTAGTAATCGCAAACTGCTATCCGCAACTATTTCACACTAAGCCTCCAACTAGTTGTCTAGTCGCACAATGCTAGCCACACAGACTGCACAACACAAGTCCATCTTCACTTAGTCGCGTGGTTAACAAAGTATAGCCGCAAGTTCAAAATGCGAGCTGAGTTCTCACTATTCCGATTTAAATGACGAGGCAGGAACCCCTACTTATAGGCGACCAGGGGAGTGCGGTCACCTCCCATAAGCGATAGGGTTACAATCCATCATACTGCAACTAGCAGCACCTATCCGCACATCACTAGGACACCAAAACAAGACCACAATGCTGGGTCGCAATAAGAAAACATGTCGATAAGCCACACAGCCCATGCGGTCTCCGCGAACTAGGCAACAACACAGACTTGGTGTAACACCCCGAGATTTAGTGTTGAATCGGGCGGTGTTTGTACCAAGTTTGGACCTTGGTAGGGTGAACACGGCCTATGACACGGGCATGTCACATAGCCGTGTCATGCTCAGGTCGTCAGGTGAAGGACACAGCCTGGGACACGGGTGTGTCCCAGGGCGTGTCAAAGCACACGACATGGGACACGGGCGTGTCACATGGCCTTGTACTTCTCTGGAATTTTCTAAGTTTTGTATCGACTGTCGAACACGTTTGTGGACTGGTTGACACGGGCATGTAAAATCCGACACGGGCATGTCTTCACCCGTGTCCACCAAGCGATGTGACGGTTGGCATGGCGGTTATTAGTGACACGGCCCCTGGACACGGGCGTGTCGAGGACCCGACACGGGCGTGTCAGGTTGGGACACGGGCGTGTCCCAACCCGTGTCCTTTTTTGTGCTCGATTTGGGTGGCTGGATTGAGGCAAACGGTATGGAATAAGGCCATGTGAAAAGCCGTGTTCGGCCTAGGATTAAAGTTTTCAGGCTAATCTTTGCCGTTCGTTTTCTTAAATAAGATCCAACGGCCCAGATGAATTCCTGCGGGTGTTTAATCCGGGATTAGAGGTTTTATTCCTCATTCCATCTTAAACTCTCTCTTTCTAAGAAGTTAGAGAGAGAAGAGATCAAGTAAGAAGGAAGGGAGGAATCCGGCCGCCGGCGGAGCATCGGAGTACCAATCTGAGAACCGAGACCGAATCCGTGGAGAGAATTCCTTTGCGAAGCTTTCTATCCTACTTGTTTTTCATGGCACCGAAGCGGACTTCAAGGGTCACGATTTTCAACTTGAGCACTTGAAGCTTTTCTTCCTTTGCATGGGAAAACCCGCTCCCACGAGTGTGTGGTGAGTGCGCGGTGTTCCTTGGGGTAGATATGTGAAGTCCCCCTTATTAGAGTCCGAAATCGAAGTACGGGCATAGGAATTGTGTGTGAAGCCTACCCAAACGTGTTTGTCTGGATCGGTGATGTTGCATTGTATGAATAGCCGGAGAAGACTCCGTGTGTTGTTTTTGGGTTTCTACGCGGTAGATTGCGACAGGGATCCTTGGAGATTAACTCCAAGGCGCACCCGAAAAACTGGGCTGAAACGTAATTCTGCTAAATTGGCGGTCGGGGAGTCAGCCTTGAACATAACTCGGTTATGTGTTTATTGGAAATGATTTAGGATTTGGGTGAAGCTTGGCCCGCGCATACGTCTTAAAGTGACTAGGCGGCGTAAGCAACGGGCGGGTGGATACGGACTTGGGCTATGTGGTTCTGTGTTAGAGGCCCTAAAGTGGAACTGGCCGTTGGCATAGTAGGGAGCCTTGGACTACGGTCGTAAGGACTCAAAAATGCTCACATTGCTTGCCATCCTAAGGATGGTGGTTAAGCCACGGAATTGACCGGATTCACCGTGAATGTGCCCTGAGTGCACGGGGTGTTTGGCCGAGCGAGCCTACACCTGTGGCAAAAGTCTTTATTTGCACTTTATTATTTAGCTAGGCTAATGATATGTAGGGAAGGAGCACCGTCGTCCCTATAAAGGGGACGAGGTCGTTATAATTTGGTCAGCTTTAGCTAACCGTTGCTCTGTTTGCCACCATGCGGTGGAATAATTGCTTGCAGGTGCTGCGGAACAAAGTGCCAAGTTACGGGTTGAAGCCTAAGATGTTGTGCAGGCCCTCGAAGGCTGATGTGAACTGCTATTTTTACTTTCTGTCATGTATGGCCGGCCTACGAGCCAATGTTTGTAAGACATTACCTTGTTAAGAGAAACTTTGTAAGGCCATAAGGCCATTTACTCTTCTGTGTATTCATTTTATTTCATTCCTCTTTTGGTTAATGGACATTGATGCTTTGCTCGTGCAAATTTTGGGTTCTATTAACTGTTTAAAATTTTCCGCTAGAATGCTCTGTGCTAGAACGAGTAGTTGAGAACATGGTATTATTTTGTAACCCCTCTGACTGTCCGTGGTATATGGCGTCTGGTTCCAGTTGGACCTTCTATTATATGCCATACGACGGATGGGGGTGTTACAATTTGGTATCAGACTAGGGTGTCGTTCGTCTTTAATCAAATTCGTGGGTGAATTCTTTCAAGGGGTGGTGAGCACATGTATGTGCGTCATCGTTATAACATAAAAGAACCCATGAATGTCCACTTAGGAATGAAAAAATGCATTTGTTTTGGGAACCTAAGTGTTCCAATGATTGCTTTTAGCAATTTGTGTGTCGCCTAATCAGGGGTTTATGCTATTATAGGTGTCTAGAAGCTGTGCGGGGCAATCAGAGAATCCGCAATCAGCGGAAAGTAGTGCACCAAGAGACGTGCCTACAACACCTCCTTCAGCAGAAACCATCAGATTTGTGGCTGAAGCAATTTTTGCCATGATAAATGTCCAGCAAGTGCAGCACACACCACCTGTTAATGAGCAAGAACTGATTAGAGTGGCAGTGTCGGGAGTAGTAGAGCGTGGGGAAGTTGATCTGGTAGCACCAAGAAGAGCCACGGAGAAACAGCTCAAGCACGTGATGAGCTTTAATCCTCCGGTTTTCGATGGGTTGGGAACGCCAACTCAAGCTGAGGATTGGCTCTCTATGATGAAGAGGGACATGACTGCCACAGAAACTGCAGAGTGGAAGAAGACCACAATAGCGACCTTCCTATTGGCCGGTGAGGCAAGGATTTGGTGGGACGAGTTGGAGGTTCATCTCTTAGTGGGAAGACAACTTGCTAACGTACCGATGGAGGAATTCTCAAGGTTGTTCTTGGCCAGATACCTACCTTCTGCCCAGAAGCTTGAGATGGAGAATAAGTACCTTGGATTGACTCAGGGAACGAGTAGCGTGGATGAGTATCTCCACGATTTTACTCGGTTAGGTCTTTATGTTGGTGCTATATTTACTGAAGAAGAGAGGAAGACCAACTGATTTTATGAGGGTCTACGGAGCAACCTAAAGCTACTCCTTGCTGGGCCTAAGGCGCAGGGCTTCCTAGCCTTGGTAAATGTGGCTCGGTCTTTGGAAAGGGTTGCAAGGAAAGTGCAAGAGAAGAAGGACCTAGTGGAGGAGAAGTCAGAGTTTAAAGTGCCAAATACAAAGTCAGGTTTCCGCAGATGGAACAAGAAGCAAAATACTTCGAGCTCAGCCCCTTCGTCTTGTACAATGGGGGCAAACCCTAGTCGAGCCCTAGGAGCCTGTTAAAACTATGGAAAGGTGGGACATTTAGCAAGAGATTGTTGGAGCGGACGTGTAAAGTCCGAAAGGAGGCAAGGAGAAACTTATGAGGAAAAAGGGAAGGCGACGGAGTCGACCGCATCCCATCATGCTCAAGCCCAGCCTAGAGTTTACAACCTTAGCCTGCAAGAGGCCATAAAACAAGCTGACGTGGTGACAGGTATGAGTTAAATTTTTATGGTTTAGCTTTTGTTGTAACTGTTACCTTTATATGTGTTAGCTTATTTGTGTTGGTGTTAGGCTTTGTATTGATTTTCAACCGTCCGACGAGAGCCCTATTTCATACGGGAGCGTCGCATTCCTTCTTGTCTGAAAGATTCGTATCGCTCATCAGAGTCCCTTCTTCGATGGCAAAGGACAAGCTGGATGAGTTGTTGCCTAATGGGTGCTCAATGCGCGCGGATATAGTCTGTGTGGTAAAGGTGCGGATTGGGGATCAGGAGTTCGATTTGCAAGCGTCGGTGCTACCGTTAGTAGAGTTCGACGTAATCTTCTGAATGAACTGGCTTTCGGAGCAGCGAGCCTGCATTGACTGTAACCGAAAAGAGGTTAGGTTGGGACTGAATACTGAGCGGGAGACTACGTTTGCAGGCATAAAAGGGTCGAGTAAGATTATGATGTCAGCTCTTCAGGTGATTAAGGCAGTTCGTTCTAATGCTGAGCTGTTTGTCATTTCAGTGCAGGCTTCAATGCCTAATCTTAGTCTAGATAGTATTGCAGTGGTGTCCGAGTATCTTAATGTATTTCCAGACAATCTCCCGAGAGCCCCTCAATGGGAGATTGATTTTACAATTGAGCTGGTGTGTGGTGCCAAACCGATGTCATGTTCTCTGTATCGGATAGCGCCTAAGGAGATGGCGGAGTTGAAGGTATAACTGCAAGAGTTGTTAGAGCAAGGGTATGTGCGTCCAAGTTCGTCGTCTTGGAGCGAACCGGTCCTTTTCGTTAAGAAGAAAGACGAGAGTTTGCGACTTTGTATTGATTATCGGGAGTTGAACAAACTTACGGTAAAGAATAAGTATCCAATACCAAGGATTGACAATCTATTTGATCAGTTAGTTGGGTCAATAGTATATTCGAAGCTAGATCTAAAATTAGGATACTACCAGTTAAGGATAAGGGAATGTGACATCCCTAAGGCAGCGTTCAGCATGCGGTTTGGACACTACGAGTTTACGGTCATGCCGTTTGGGCTGACCAATGTGTCATCCGTGTTTATGGATCTAATGAACTGGACGTTCATAGAGTACCTGGACCAATTCGTGATTGTATTTATCGATGACATCTTGGTGTACTCGCGGTGTGAGGATGATCACTACAAGCATCTACATATGGTGTTGGAGACGTTGATGAAGAATCAGTTGTATGCTAATTTCTCCAAGTGTGAGTTTTGGTTGTCCTCAATAGCGTTCCTTGGGCATATTGTTAGTGGTAACGGGATTGCGGTGGATCCGGCGAAGATAGCAGCAATTCAGGAGTGGCCTTAGTTGACTACGGTGGCGGAAGTCCGGAGCTTTCTGGGGCTTTCTAGCTACTACAGGCGCTTTATTGAGAATTTCTCAAGGATCGCGCTCCCACTCACGACATTGACAACGAAGGATCAGAAGTTAGTATGGATGTTGGAGTGCGAGCAAGCTTTTGAAGAGTTGAAGAGGCGGTTGATCTCGACACCTATCTTGTGTTCGCCGAGTAGGTCCGAAGGATTTGAAATTTATTATTATGCTTCGGGCAGTTGTTTGGGCTGTGTTCTGCTACAGCATGGGAGAGTAAGAGCGTACGGATCGTGACAGTTGAAGTTCCATGAGAGAAATTATCTGGTCCATGATTTGGAATTAGCGGCTGTGATATTTGCTCTAAAGCTGTGGAGACACTATCTGTACGGTGTAAAGGTTTACATTTACACCGATCATAAGAGCCTGAAGTATTTACTAGATCAGAAGGACCTGAACATAAGGCAGCAAAGGATGATGGAGTTCTTGTGGGACTACACTTTCAAGATACATTATGTGCCTGGTAAAGGAAATGCAGTGGCAGATGCTTTGAGTCGTAGGGCTCCGGCGCAGGCCAACTGGTTAGTGGTGCATGATGAGAGATTAGTCCGTGATTTGGAGGCATTAGAGATCTCTTGCGTCGACAAGCAATCTCGTGCTAAAGCAATATTGTGTTGGACGGAGGTGCAGTATGACCTAGCTGATAGGATTCGGCGGGCTTTGGTTCAAGATAGCACTATGAAGCGGGCATTGGATGAATCGTTGGATGGGTCAAATTCCCAGTTTGCAGTTGTGGATGGACTGCTAAGGAAGGACGGTCGCCTATGCATTCCTGGTGCGGATAGTCTTCGGGAGGAGTTTATGTACAAGGCTCATCATACCAAGTACTCAATCTACCCAGGGAGGGAGCACGAAGATGTATAAGGACATGAAGAAGTTGTTCTGGTGGCCAGGGCTGAAGAAGGATGTAGCACTGTATGTGGCAAAGTGCCAAACATGTGCTTTAGTAAAGACGGAGTGCCAGAAGCTCGGAGGTTTCTTAAAATCCTTGCCTATCCCAGAATGGAAGTTCAACGACATATCCATGGATTTTGTGCACGGTTTGCCAAAGTCCCAGAAGGGAAATGAGGCCATTTGGGCATAAAACCTAGTAAACAAACTAATTTTAAGATTGTTTGTTATTGTTGCAACAGGCCTGGACATTTCATACCTGACTGTCCATACAAGAGGACTTAATCTAAGGACAAGAAGGAACATCAAGTGAAAGGCAAGAAAGAGAAATCCTTTGTTGCTCAAAAGCAGAAGAGTTGGACAGACTCTTCATCTTCAAGATCAGGAGAAGAAGATGATGCAGAAGCATATGTTGGGTTGTTCTCAACTGAAAAGGATTCTAGGGAACTAGAATTCCTACAAATGCTGGACTCCATAAATGGAGTGGAAGAATATTGTTGTAGATGGCTGATGGCTCCGTTAGAAAATGATCAGCGCCAAGATCAGCCTTGTCCAAGCAAGGTATACAATTCTCCCTCAGCTTCTGATTATTTTACTGGATCAGAATCAGTAGCATCAACTGCAAGAGAAGTGGATGGATCTTATTCTGAGGGGGATGTACATTAACTCATTAATGAGTATGGTGGGCTGTTACAAGCTCTGAAGAGGAGCAAGTTTCTTGTCAAGGAGCAGGCCAAGGAAATTGAGTCTCTTAAGCAGGCTGCATCAGATTCAGCCATGTTGATAGATTTAAAACTGAAGGATGTTGCCAAACTGAAAAACAATACTGTTATTCAGATGGGCACAATCTCTTTCAAGGAAAATTGTATCAAGAAACTGGAGGCAAAACTTCAGTAAGAAAGAGAGTTAGTGGCTAAATTCTCTAAGCCAAAATCTGTCTTACCCTTAATAGACAATTTCATTTATCAGAAAGGAAATACTGGTCTAGATTTTAAGAGAAGAACTAGGGCCACCAATTCTCATAAAAAAGGTAAGGCCCCAGTTCAGCCACTAGCTAAAAAGCCCCCTATTTTCTTTAGGAAAGCGATGCAACCTACAAACAGGTATGATCATGATATTACTCATGGTCATAGTGAGTATGGAGATCTCATAGGCAAGGGTGCAAATTCCAATAGGTCACTCTATAGGAAAGCCCATCAGGTTCAAAAGGAATTCTTGGGGTTTGCTGCTCCAGCACCTACACTTAACAGGACTGCAGGCAACAAAGTTTTGAAGACTGTACCTAAAAGAAGGTACAATAGATTTGAGTGTTGGTGTTGTGACAAGGTGGGCCACTTTGCCATGAATTGCTTGTTCAACACAAGTGTTAAAACCAAGAATAGTTTACCTATCAGAATAGCTGCAGGATTTCAAACAAAAAAGGACCTAGGACCCAATAATAATTTAGGTTCTAAGGATAAGTGATTCTTTATTTGATGCAGGTGAATCCAAGTGGCCATACCCATATATGGTACTTGGATAGTTATTGTTCAAGACACATGACTGAAATAAGAAGAATGTTGAGGGACTATGTACCAATAGAGAATGGACCCAAAGTAATATTTGGTGCATCCAAAAAAGGAATCATCAAAGGATTTGGTAACATTTCTATTGATTCAATTACTATCACTAAAGTGGCTTATGTGA
Source organism: Platanthera zijinensis (assembly GCA_039513925.1). NCBI lineage: Eukaryota > Viridiplantae > Streptophyta > Magnoliopsida > Asparagales > Orchidaceae > Platanthera > Platanthera zijinensis. The sequence continues at coordinate 71,218,603 of CM077095.1, read as the reverse complement.
AGGGTCTAAAACATAACCTGATTAGCATAAGTCAACTTAGTGATCTTGGTTATGACATCTCTTTCCTCAAAGGGGAGTGCCAAATAAGGAGGTAAAGTGATCAAGAGATCATTTTGACTAGCACTAGGAAAGGGAATGTATATGATCTTAACCTAGATTGTGAGTTTAATATCTCACCCATATGTATAGTTGCAGGAGAGAAAGCTTCACTCTGTGTCAAATGGCACAAGAGGCTAGCTCATCTGAACAATAAGTTAATAGGACAGCTGTTCAGCATGGGGTTAGTGAAGAATGGTCCTCAAGTCAAGTGCATTAAAGAGGGTGTGTGTTGTAACACCCCTACCCGTTACGTGCAACATAGTAGAAGGTCCGGTCGGGGCCACACACCATGTCTTACAAACAGGCGGAGACGTTACAAAGTAATACCAAATACGCATCCTATCACAGAGCATGCTAGCGGAAGATTAAAGGGCTGCAACAATGAACTCAAACATTAACACAGAAGTCCACAGCTAAACCAAACATGCCATAGTATAAAACCACAAGTACGACCTTATGGCCTATTACAAGTGTTACTCTTTATAAAAGAAGGTATCTTCCATACATCGGCACGCAGGCCGACCACATATGGGTTCTTACACAAGGTACAAAAATAGCCTTCGAGGGCTAGCACTCAGCAGCAGCAGCTTAGGGTCTTCCACCCTATCACCTGCTTAGCCCTTTTTGACCTGCACGCAAAAGATCCACCAAGCAGTGGCAAACAAAGCAACGGTCAACATTTGGCTGACCATTTATAACGACCCTGTCCCTAGCACGGGACAGCGGAATTCCTTCCCTGCATAGCACTTATATACAATCAAAAGGGTATACTTTAGCACATCACACTTGTACGCCCGTACAAGTCATCATCCATCACAAACGTCGGCACGACGGCCCGACGTTCCGTGCTCTCAGGGAACATTATCGGTGTACCGGAAAATAGGGGTCCCACCACCGTTCAGAGGTTGCAGACATGACGGCAATTTATGAGCATTCCAATCCTCTATGGCTCAAATAGCCGGAGCGATTCTCATTCTGTTATCCTAATATGGCCTTAAGCACCCCACGGTTAGACAACCAGAACGCGGGTATAGATCAACCTTTCCCATAGCTCACATACGTCAGACGACGATTAGGACTGACACGGGTACAGCTTCACCTTGCCCGTTCGCCACACAGGCTTTTCCACAGTTGCAGCCCCACCGGCTCAACAAGTAGCATTCACAACTATAAGGGTTGAGATCACACAGCATCAACCCCCCAACAGTAGCACTCACAGCTACATGGGCTGAGATCACACAACATCAACCCATCCACATACTATCCTGCTGCACCAAGCTGCAGGTGTCCACCAAGAACATCACATGCATCACAATAATACAGAGTCTTGCTCTGATATGCATACAATCATCACTAATCTGGACAAATCTGTCCAGATGGCTTCACACAGCATGCCTACCCGTGCTTCTCGCTTCCGGGACTACTCCAACAAGGATCAAGGGATGGAGTTCAACATCCCAAGAGAATTCAACTCTACCTTTGTAGAGGATTCATGCATATGCACAAAGGAAGGATTTCACATATCCAAGGAGGAAGTCGTTACCCTTGGAGGATGTTTTGGAGCCATGGCAAGCACTGCTTGGAGCTCTGCCTTCCCGAATATGGCCTCCGATCGCGAATCTGAGCTTGGACTAGCTGGATCTCCCTCTCCTTCCTCCTTCTTCTTCTTCCTTCCTTCTTCCTCTTTCATTCTCTCACTTAAGAAGATAAAGTGAGGAAAAGTTTGCTGGTTCGGGGTCTTATAGGGGCTGGAAAAACTGAAGACCACCAGATCTGGAAAGAGGGAAACAAACGGCCGAGATCTGTAGAAAATAACATTATCGGCCTTGACACGCCCTGTGACACGCCCGTGTCATAGGAAGTGTCCCTTAAGCGGCAAAGAACCGCCTCACCACACGGGTTGAACACACCCGTGACCACCGCCTAACCTGACACGTCCTGAGACACGCCCGTGTCTCTAGCCGTGTCGCCTCTCTCGACGAATCTCGTCGATCGCCGAGATTATTCTCGCCGATCGTCGACATGATCACGCCGATCGTCGAGAAGGACACGCCCTGTGACACGCCTGTGTCACAGGCCGTGTCGCCTCTTCTCGTTGATCGTCGATCATGATGCTCAATGATCGTCGAACGCGCGACCTGCAGCAACCCGAGGAGGACATGCCCTGGGACACGCCCGTGTCTCAGGCCATGTCACTCAAAAAACACCCGAAACCCGGACATGCCCTGGGACACGCCCGTGTCTCAGGCCGTGTCACTCAAAAAACACCCGAAACCCAACTTTGAAACTTACTCGAGACCAGCTCGAGTCTTTTCTTGACACGCCCTGGGACACGCCCGTGTCCCAGGCCGTGTCACTTGGCCTGAAAACCAAAACTGGGTTTTGGGGTATTACAATCCTCCCCTCCTTGCAGAAAATTTTGTCCCGAAATTTGAATGACTGAAAACCTCAATAAAGTCCATATTTATTGATTATTACACGGTCTAAAACACAACCACTTACAAAAATAACTCGAGAAATTCTGTCTGCATGGCTTGCTCACGCTCCCAAGTAAGCTCTTCTCGGCCACAATTATCCCACCGGACTTTGACCATCCCGATTGTTTTGTTCCTCAATTGCTTCTCGACGGCATCTTCAATTCGAATGGGCCTAACCTTTGTCGTTAGCCCACTATCGACTAATACCCGATCTGCAACTATCACTTGCGACGGCTCTTTTATTGCTCTCCATAGCACCGATACATGAAACACATCATGTAACTTACTTAACTCAGGCGGTAGTAGTAACCAATAGGCTGCCTCATCGATGCATTCAATCACCTCAAAAGGTCATAGATACCGCGGGCTCAATTTTTTCAGACGCCGTATCCTGGACACACCTTTAAAAGGTTTGATTTTAAAATATGCCCAATCACCCTCCGTAAACTTTACGTCTCGGTGCTTGGCATTATAATATTTGGCCTGCCTATCTTGCGCAATTAACAACCTTTCACGAATTGTACGCACCGTTTCATGCATATCAGTCACATCTTGCCGCTTGTAAAGCTTCGTTTCACCCGTCTCCGCCCAAGATAATGGTGTGCGGCACTTCCTGCCGTACAAAGCTTTGAAAGGAGCCATCTGAATGCTGGCCTAGTAACTGTTGTTATAGGAAAATTCAATCATGAACAAATGATCTTCCCAGCGACTTCCAAAATCTAGCGTACACATCCGGAGCATATCTTCCAACGTCTTGTTGGTTCTTTCAGTTTGACCGTCCGTCTGGGGATGAAAGGCCGTACTGAAATGCAACTTTGTGCCCAACAGCTGATGAATTAGCCTCCAATCTCCGGATGTGAAACATCCATCTCGATTGCTAACAATGCTACGGGGAATCCCGTGCAATCGTACGATCGAATCTACGTACATTTTAGCCAATTTGTCGACTGGATCATCTCTTCGATTTGGAATAAAATGAGCAACTTTTGTTAACCGATCCACAATCACCCAAACCGCATCATTACCCCTCTGAGATCTCGGTAATCCATGCACGAAGTCCATGGAAATATCATCAAATTTCCACACTAGGACCGGTAGCGACTTCAGGAATCCTCCTGGCTTTTGGCATTCTGCTTTCACCAGAGCACATGTATGGCACTTAGCAACATAACGTGCTATATCTTTCTTCATACCCGGCCACCAGAAGTTCTTTTTCAGATCCTTATACATTTTTGAACTTCCAAGATGAATCGAATACCTTGAAAAATGGGCTTCGTACATGATTTCTTCACGAAGATTTCTCTGACAAGGAATGCATACTCGATCGTCTTTTCTCCAAAGTCCATTGTGAAAAGAAAACTGAGAGCTCTTATCTTCCGCTGCATAACGTTGCAAACTATCATCCAATTCTGTCGCTTGGCGGACCCTATCCATTAGGTCATACTGTACCTCTGTCCAATTCAAACACATGGTCGCAGCAGTATTTTTCTCCACACAAGTAATATCCATATGTTCTAGATCGTGGATCAACCGTTCATCATGGTATGACAACCAATTCTCCCTTTCCGGAGTCCTACGACTCAGGGCATCTGCGACTACATTCCCTTTACCAGGGGTTTAATGAATTTGGAAGGTATAATCACCAAGAAATTCCATCCACCTTCTCTGTCGCATATTTAAATCTTTTTGATCTAAGAGATATTTCAGACTCTTGTGGTCTGTATAGATATCCACCTTTACACCATATAAATAATGACGCCACAACTTAAGTGCAAAGATGACTGCGGCCAATTCCAAATCATGGACTGGATAGTTCTGCTCATGGGCTTTCAATTGGCGCAAACCATATGCTATCACCTTACCACGCTGAAGGAGAACGCAGCCTAAGCCGCTACCCGATGTATCATTGTACACCTCAAAATCATCTATGCCACAAGGTGTTGTCAAAATTGGGGCCGTAGTCAACCGACTCTTTAACGCTTCAAAAGCTCGTGCACACTCGGGCGACCAAATGAACCTTTGTTCTTTCCACGTTAGGGTAGTGAGATGCAATGCTATTCTTGAGAAATTTTCCACAAAACGCCTGTAGTAGCCCGCAAGTCCAAGGAAACTCCTTACTTCGGCTATGGACAAAGGAACAGGCCACTCCTGCACAGCAACAATTTTGGCAGGATCCACTGCAATGCCTTCGCCACTAACTATATGGCCCAGAAAAGCCACGGATAACAACAAGAAATCACACTTAGCAAACTTGGCATAGAGTTTTTTTTCCCTCAGGGTTTGCAATACCATCTTCAAATGATTTGCATGCTCTTCTCTGGATCGGGAATACACCAGGATATCGTCAATAAAGACGATCACAAAGATATCCAAATATTGCTTAAATGTTCGGTGCATTAAATCCATAAACACCGAAGGTGCATTAGACAATCCAAAGGGCATCACCGTGAACTCATAATGCCCGTAGCGTGTGCCAAATGCCGTTTTGGGTATGTCACTTTCCCGAACCCTCAGCTGATAATAACCTGATTTCAAATCCAGCTTAGAATACACCGAAGAGCCCACTAGCTGATCAAACAAATCATCGATCTGTAGGATCGGATACTTGTTCTTCTCTGTCAGCTTGTTCAGTTCTCGATAATCGATGCATAAACGCAAGCTGTCGTCCTTCTTTTTCACAAAGAGAACCGGCGCACACCAAGGTGACTGACTTGGCCTTATAAAACCTTGATCTAGCAATTCTTGCAACTGAACCTTCAGCTCCGCCATTTCTTTTGGCATTACACGATAGGGGGAACGGGCCACAGGTTTTGCACCCGGTACCAGTTCTATCGTGAAGTCAATTTCTCTTTGGTGTGGTAACCCCGGAAGGTCTTTTGGAAACACATAAAGGAATTCCGACACAACAGGTACCTCATTCACACTAGCTTTTGGCTCTACCGCTGCTACTAGCATGAAGAACAACTCGGCACCCTTTCTCACGGCCTTCCGAACTTGCAGAGCGGATATCAACATCTCATTTATCCCCTGCATGCCGCTAAACCTTATTTCTTGTTCGTTGTTCTTCCCCAACACAACTTCCTTAGAATTACAATCAATGCGAGCATGCTTCTCTGACAACCAATCCATACCGAAGATTATGTCGAATTCCGAAATCGGCAGCACAAGTGCTTCCAATCTGAAGTCCCAACTTCCTATTTTCCCTTCTACACACCCGGACTGATCCGCGCACAAAACACATCCGTTAGGTAAGAGTACCTTCAAACTTTCTGTCATGCCTTGTATCGACGCACCAGTATCAAACAGTGCTCGTGCCGGATGATCCCAAATTAGGACGAAGCCTAACATAGCAACAGCACAATAAACACCAAAAACATAGCAGCACTACACAAAGGGAAAAGAACTCAGAGATCACGCGCACCTGTGACGATGTCGGCCTCCTTAATGGCATCCTGTTGTCGCAGATTGAAAACTTGAGCCTGCACTTGCGAAGCAGAATACTCCGCCACCGCCTTTCCTTTTTCCGCATAGGACGCGCCCGGCTTCTTGTCACCTTTCGGGGGACCAACCCGACAGTCCCGAGCAAGATGTCCCGGCTTGCCACACGTATAGCAAGTGCGGGATTCATAGCCCGACGACGCTTCTGAAATAACTGATGAAGGAGCTTGCCCAGAACGTCTAGACTTCTTACCCCATTTCTTTCAAAATCCACTTCTCTCCGGACGCGGCGGTTTGAACTCCGGTTTTGCAAAAGCCAAAGGTCCTTTAGATTGTCCTCGCTTCAAATCTGCTTCCAATGCCCTCGCGGTGCAGACCAGAGCTTGAAATCCCTGATTTACGGAACTCGAGAGTAAATGCCGCAACTCATCCCGCAGTCCCGCATAAAACTAACTGGTCTTGCGCTCTTCCTTAGCAAAGATAGCGCCTGCATAACGCCCCAACCGCATGAACTCATGCAGATACTCATCCATGCTGCTCTCCTTTTGAGTCAACCGCTGAAACTCCAATTCCAAAGCAATCCGTTGCTGCAACGGCAAATGCTTGCCCAAAAATAACCGAGATAACTCGTCTATAGAGACTCCCGTCAACTGTCTGCCTGCCAAGTGGTGCAGTTCTACCTCATCCCACCACAGCCGAGCTTCTCCTTCAAGAAGAAGATGCGCTTGATCCGAGCAAGCCGATCCTCTATTTGAGCTGGGGAACCCACCCCGGTAAACATCGGAGGATGAAAGCTCATAAACCGCTTCAGCTGCTGATCTGCGGCACGCTGATCAACCGTTATACCCACCGGTTCTTGACGCACTGCCACAGGCACGGGAGCCTCAGGCCGAGCTTGCCCTGCCTGCTGAGCATTCATCACCGCAAGTACCGTTTCTGTAATCAAACGTACAGTTTCAGCTGATGGAGGAGGGGTGGGCATCTCTGCCAGTGCCGCACTCTCAACAGAATGCTGAGGTTCTGACTGACCTGCAACACTTCGCGTCACCTATATGTGTCAAACCACACAATTCAGCGACAAGCCACACAACAAACAGTCAAAACAAACACACAAGTGTAACACACCAGTGCATTTCAATCCTATATGGACATGTTTGAGTTCAATTTTATACACGCACACACGAGCTCGCCACCCACAAAAGAATTCGTCCACGAATTCAGAGGAGGGAACCAAGGAATCTGATACCAAATTGTAACACCCCTACCCGTTATGTGCAACATAGTAGAAGGTCCGGCCAGGGCCCCACACTATGTCTTACAAACAGGCGGAGACACTACTAAGTAATACCAAATACGTATCCTATCACATAGCATGCTAGCGGAAGATTAAAGGGTTGCAAGAATGAACTCACACATTAACGCAGAAGTCCACAGCTAAACCAAACATGTCATAGTATAAAACCATAAGTACGGCCTGCGTGCCGATGTATGGAAGATACCTTCTTGTATAAAGAGTAACACTTGTAATAGGCCATAAGGTCGTACTTGTGGTTTTATACTATGGCATGTTTGGTTTAGCTGTGGACTTCTGTGTTAATGTTTGAGTTCATTCTTGCAACCCTTTAATCTTCCGCTAGCATGCTCTGTGATAGGATGCGTATTTGGTATTACTTTGTAACGTCTCCGCCTGTTTGTAAAATATGGTGTGGGGCCCCGGTCGGACCTTCTACTATGTTGCACGTAACGGGTAGGGGTGTTACATGTGTTCAGCTTGCCAAAAGGGCAAACAGAATAAGTCCTCTTTACATGTACTTTATACCAAAGATTCAATGAGATGTTTATATCTCTTGCATAAGGATTTGTTTGTTCTTATGCCAGTTCATAGTCTTGGTGGGAAAGTATACACATTAGTTATTGTGGATGACTATTCTAGATTCACATGGGTTTTCTTCTTGAGGAAGAAATCTGAAACTCCTACTGTTTTCCAGACCTTTGTTAGACAAATTCAGAATGAATTTAACAATTCAGTGGTCAAAATCAGAAGTGACCATCGAACTGAATTTCAGTCTGAATGTATGACAAAGTTCTGTGAAGAACTTGGGATTCATTAGGAGTTCTCCTCACCTAGAACACCCCAGCAAAATGGTGTTGCTGAAAGAAAGAATAGGACTCTAATTGAGGCAAGTAGAACACTACTTAGTGACACTACTCTCCCTGAGTACTTCTGGGCAGAGGCAGTAAATACTGCATGTCATGTACTCAATAGAGCCTCCATCAATAAGAAACATAAGATGACTCCCTATCATATTTTGAAAGGAAGAGAACCAAACATTTCCTACCTCAGAATCTTTGTTAGCAAGTGTTATGTCCTAGTTAATGGTAAGCACTACCAAACTAAGTTTGCTGACAAATCCCTAGAAGGGATATTTGTTGGGTACAGCAATAACAGTAGGGCATACAGGATCTACAACTTGACTACTCAAGTTGTAGAAGAATCTGTCCATGTTGTATTTGATGAGTCTAAGTTAATTAACAGTGATTTGTCTAGCTCTTCAGGTAATTCTACAGGTTTAAAGGATAGGTTGGACAAGCTGACTATCAATGAAGAAGCACCTGCTATGCTAGATGAAGAAAAGGATGCATGCTGTCCAGGGGGAGAACAAGACTCACAGGATGAAGAAGACAATGAGGAGCATCAGGTTTAGGAAAATGAAGAAGGCCAAGAGGTTGGCAAATTTCCTCCAGCAAGAAGACACCTAAAGGATCATCCAGCTCATCAAATCACTGGTGATGCAAGTCAAGGTGTACTAACAAGGAGCAATAACATGAACACAGTTTTTTGTTCAAGTTTCTTATCATAGATAGAACCCAGAAAGTTTGAAGAAGCCATGCTAGACACAAACTGGATTGATGCTATGTGTTGGAACCAACATGGTCGGTCCCTCCTAAATCTTGGAACTAAAGGTGCAGCTCGCACTTACTCTCTTTGGACCACCCTCTTGACAGGGATCTCAAGAGACTATACTGTGGCCCTCAGCGCGGAGGTCCCACCTCGTGCCTGGAAGAATCAGAAATTCTTCCCCTCCCTAGCCAATGCTGAGCTAGGTGCCTTAGAAGAAGAGAAGGAGAGTTAGGAATGCCTTCTTTCTAAGGCACCTTACCGATCTATTTATAGGCCTCTGAACTGGGACTGCCAATAACCAAATGGTGTTGTCCTGAAATTACTAGAATACCCTTAGTCGGGTCTGCCAACAGCCAAACTCCGCTGTTCTGAGGGGTTATATACAGATCACCCAGGGCAAAAGCGTAAAATCCCATGGGGCTAAAAGATAAACCCGACCCTACCTGAAATGGTCTTAAACTGAACTGGTGATTGGCGAGAACTCCCTTCTGGGGTCCTCTCGCCTGGAGAGAGCAACGTCTCGCTAGCGAGAGCTCCCCTCTAGAGCCCTCTCGCATGGCGAGTCGACCACTTACCCGCGAGTGCCTCCTCCCTTGGCACTTGCTCACCCATCTCATGGCGCGGCTCTCACTTATACCCTTCTCTCCTGGGCCCTCTCGCCTGTCCTTCTTGCCGGGATCCACGCGCTCTACGAATTGACGACCTCCCTGGGCCATCTCGCCTAGCTTCCTTCCTCAAGTCTTTGGCTCCTGTGAGCCCGAGGTTGTACATAATCCCCGCTCTTTTCGAGGTTGCTACAAACTCTGAAAGATAGTCCAACTGAGGCTCGTGTCATTAAAGTGAATTTATGAGGGAATCTTTTGGTGGACCCCTTGTCCAACCTATAAATATAGGACTCATCTACCTATAGAGGGCCATTTCCTTCGCTCTATCCTCTTCTAGCCTCTATCCATATGTCTCTCAGCCAAAGTTTTCGTGACCGCATTGCGGAAGCGCGCTAGAGGAACAAGGCGACCGCGATGCCTCTGAACAAGATCCCAGTCCATGCTCCTCCTTCCTTACTGTCATCCTCTTCCCCCCAAGAAGGTGAAAGCAGTTGATCCTCCCCTCTCGGCAGGGGAGCCTTCTCGTACCTTCCGGGGGGCGTATCCCTCGTACCCCGGCCAAGCCTAGAGAAAAGGAGGTAAGTCCATCTGCATCGACATGCCTTCATCTCCATCTCACTTGTCTTCTAAGTTGTTGTCCGTATTTAGAAGGTCCCGACGCCTTCTCATCGTCTGGAGACCATACGAATTAATACCTCCGAACACCGCCATCCGCCACAACCCTCTACTCCTCCATCTACTCATGTGACGAGGAGGGACGATCCTCTTAATACCGTGGGTTCCTCTCTCCATTTTTGTAAGGAACTTTTCCTTTTGGGCCTTTCACTACCATTTCTCCATTTCACCTTCCCAATTTTTTACGCAGGTATGCGCGACTCACATGCCGAGGACTCGCTAGCTGAGGACTCGCCTGCTGAAGATTACTCCAGACAGACGGTCGTCTTGCCCCCTCCTCCCATAGACGAAAATGAAGACTACCTAGGCGATCCCATGGATCCGTTGGAAATGAAGCGTAGGGTAGCGGAGATGTTATGGAAGAACACGCACATCATCCAGGAGCTAGAAAAGGGGAAGCAAGTTGTGGACCATCAGATCGATTGGCTGGAGGTGGAGTGCGTCCGCCTGTCTTCGGAGATCGATGTTGATATTGAAGTGGACGATACCGACCCCCAGGCGATCTTGAGCAAGGTCAACCAACAGCTCCGTCTCGCTCAGCGTGGTGTTGACGTGGCTCGTGCTTTCCACCTCCCCAGCCGCCCTCCCTGTACGAGATCCCGCGGCGGAGGGCGCGGGAGGTGGCACAAGAATTGACGAGTTCTCGTCTCATCTCGTGTCTCTTCCCTTTATTTATGGCTTGTCATAAATTATTTATGCCTCCATCTGGCGCAAACTATGAGCCCTATGAACTTGCCTCCCGCCTCGCGCGGGATGAACTTTATTAATTTAATAATTGTTCGCTTCTCCGTATTTGTTTGATTTTCTGTAATAGTATTTAAATTATGAATTTATGCTAATTTTTCTTGATCTACCGATCTTTTTAATTTTAATTTGTTCCCGCCGCTTGGCTGCGCTGAGGGCCCACCTAATGCTGCGCAAATTAAGGCATGCAGTGTAAAAAGGTCGACCGCCTCTTCCCCTCCCCCTACACAATTTCTCCATCCATACACTTTTTTCTCAAACCCTGTGATTGCTATAAATATCCCCTTCACCGAGGTCGGACCCAAGCTTTCACAAATCGCTGCGCTTCAGCCCTTCATTTTTCTTCGTCCCTCTCGCATACAGACCACTCGTCTGCCATCTCGTCCCTCACCCTCGGGTCACCTCACCAGCCTCCTCTGCCTCCAACCCCGGCCGTTTCGCACGATTATGGGGAAGAAAAAACCTGAAGAAGGCGAGGGACACAGCCGCTGCGGGAAGCGATTCGCGGATCACGATTTTCCACCCGGGCGTATCTCTGTGGACGAGTACGACGCCTTCATTCGCGAATACCTCCCGGAAAGCTTCGAATCGTGCCCCCCCCCACAAATCGGCGAGAGCATAAACACGTTCTACCCCGGGGAGCTTGTTTTCCCCGTCTCGCACTTCGAGACAGGGTTGAGACTACCCCTCTGGCCGGAGGTGAAGAAGGTCTTGAAGTACTTCGGCGCCGTGCCAGCCCAACTGAACCCTAACGCCATCTCCGTCATGGTCACCTTTGCGAGCTACATGCGGCGAGAGCGAATAGAGTTCAGCCTAATTGTCTTCCGCAAGATTTTCATCTACGACGCCAATCAGGACAGGGTGTCCTACTTCTCAGGGCTAGGTCTCAAAGTCTGCGAGACGCCTAACAAGAACCATCATTGGCTCACGCAATTCATCTTTATCCGCGGCAACCTGGGTGGCGTCCCGCTCGCGTCTGTATCGCCCGCCAAAGCATTATACGCAACCCCCCAAGTCGGCGGCATGGACCAGCTCCTCTGCTAGTACCTCGTTGGAAAAAACTTTGAGGTCCAGTACTTGAGGCGCGGTCTTGGCTCACTCCTCCCCGTACTTCCTGGTGAAGGTATGCTCGACCTTCCTTTCGTGTCTTGCCTTTATTACTTCCCTCTCACTGATTTGTTCCTTTAACACCTCGTCTCGCCTTTATCAGGAGAGAGGAACGTGCCAGTCCACCCCCTTATAAAAGCAACATCAAGCCGTCCAAATGCGTCACTCTTGCCAATATGGCAGCCAAGGCGGCTAAAGAATCGTTGATCCCCTCCCTTAAGAAGAGTCCGACCGAGGATTCTTCTCCATCTCGCCTCAGCCCCTCAAAGAAGATGAAGATGAAAATGAAGGTGAAGAAGGTTGTCTCTCTCCCACCTACAAGAAAACCCCCAAAGATACGGTGGTGATGTCGGGGTCCCTGAGCCCCATTTCCCTAGGTCCCAGTCCCCCCAATCCCCTCCTCGGGTTTCTCCTTGCAAGGCCGTCTCACTATCTGAAGAGACGGCACCGCTCGCGCAACACGCCAGCTCTTCTCAGCAACCATCCTGTTCCCCCTCTCGCGAGGAAGCTCCTTCTCGCTACCCCGTACCTTCTGCCCACTTTAACTTCAATATGGGCCCCGTTGTCCCTGATACCGCCAATGACCTAGCATTGATCTGGGATAAGGGGGCGCACCGAGTCTCAATCTCCACACTCCTCCCCTCTTGGAGGGAGAAAGACCAGCCTACAGGCCATGCCTTCTCCATCGGCTTTGGTCTCTACGGAGGTCATGGCCCAGATCCCCTTGACAAGGCCTCCTCGCGAGACCTGGTCTTGAGGGCGACACACTCCCAGCTGCGTACCTTGGAGCTTTCGCACAGGCTCTCGCGCCGCCTAATTTACAACAACTAAAACTGGAAAGAATCTGAGGCCAACCTTGCTGCCGAGCGTGAGAAGTCGGGAGATCACGCGAAGAGACTAGAGGTAGCCGAGAAACTTCTCGCCAAGGCTCGCGGCAGAGTGGTGAGCTCTTCCTTAGCTCATTTTCTATGTACCTGACACTAATTTAACAAAGGCTTTCTGCAGGATGCCGAGACGGCGGAAGGTTACACTCGCGTGTAGCAGAGCTGGAGGCAGAGGTGAAGGAGCTAAAGGCCCAGCTCGCCCAGCTCAAGGATGCCGCTCCTTCGACCTCTCGCTCGGTGATTCCCCCACCTCCCCCTTCTCATTACACCCATGAGGAGGTCGAGGAGTTTTGCCGAGACACGAACATCAGAACTGCCGAGCTGATCCTGAAGATGATGCACGAGATGGGCATCGTCAAGGATGATTGCAAGTATGTTACCGCCCGCGACCTTGTGTCGGAGATCTACAGCGAGGGAGAAGGCTCGTCGGCCAGCAAGAAGGATTAGAGCATCCAGAGTATGACTTTTGTTTTATTTCTGATGCTTCTTTTTGCAACTGATGTAATTTTGTATTGGACTATTTACTGGATGTGCTGCGTATAGTTATATATATTATCCATGTGTTACTCTAGAGCTAGTTATTTTTTTTCTTTTTTTCTGATTGTTTGTGAGATCTGAGGATCCGTTCGTTTGCGAGACAGGGTCGCCCCTCGTCTCGCCTCCTGGCGGGATCAAACCTGGCCCAGTAGGATAGTCGTCATGCCGCCGTCGTTCTCTCTCATGGGAACGCCCTTTCCCCCTTCTCGTCTCGCTCTCTGATACCTCTCAGAGCGAGTGGCCTTGAAGGGTCAGTCTAATACCCTTTTTTCTTGGGTAGGGAGCTTCCCTATTCCTTCACGATTAGAGTCCTTCCTTTTGCTGACAAATAGTGTGGTTTTTCCCTTGAGACCTCCCATCTTTTGTTATTGTTTCATAACCATTTAACGATCTTGCCAGCTTTGCGGTCCCGGTCAACGTAAACTTCCCGGATCCCCTCCAAAACACTCTCCAACCCTCGAGTGAGCCTACAGCCCTGCCTGCTTGATGGGAGCCTGGTCAGCGGGTCTTTTCAGGGTCTCCTCTCCTCATCCAACTCCAACCACTGAGTGATCCTACAGCCCTTCTAGCTTGATGGGAGCCTGGTCAGCGGGTCTTCTCGGGGTCTCCTCTCCTCAACCAACTCCAACCACCGAGTGAGCCTACAACCCTGCCATCTTGATGGGAGCCTTGTCAGCGGTACTTTTCGGGGTCTCCTCTCCTCATCCAACTCTAACCACCGAGTGAGCCTACAACCCTGCCAGCTTGATAGGAGCCTTGTCAGCGGGTCTTCTCGGGGTCTCCTCTCCTCATCCAACTCCAACCACCGAGTGAGCCTACATCCCTGCCATCTTGATGGGAGCCTGGTCAGTGGGTCTTCTCGGGGTATCCTCTCCTCATCCAACTCCAACAACTGAGTGAGCCTATAGCCCTGCCAGCTTGATGGGAGCTTGGTCAGCGGGTCTTCCTGGGGTCTCCTCTCCTCATCCAACTCCAACCACCGAGTGAGCCTACATCCCTATCAACTTGATGGGAGCCAGGTCAGCGGGTCTTCTCGGGGTCTCCTCTCCTCATCCAAATCCAACCACCGAGTGAGCCTATAACCCTGCCAGCTTGATGGGAGCCTGTTCAGCAGGTCTTCTCGGGGTCTCCTCTCCTCATCCAACTCCAACCACCGAGTGAGCCAATAGCACTGCCAGCTTGATGGGAGCCTGGTCAGCAGGTCTTCTCGGGGTCTCCTCTCCTTATCCAACTCCAACCACTGAGTGAGCCTGCAGCCCTGCCAGCTTGATGGGAACCTAGTCACCGGGTCTTCTTGGGGTCTCCTCTCCTCATCCAACTCCAACCACCGAGTATTCCTATAGCCCTGCCAGCTTGATGGGAGCCTAGTCAGCGAGTCTTCTCGGGGTCTCCTCTCCTCATCCAACTCCAACCACCGAATGAGTCTACAACCCTGCCAGCTTGATGGGAGCGTGGTCAGCGGGTCTTCTCGGGGTCTCCTCTCCTCAACCACAGTAATCTGCTAAGAAATCCGCCACCACATGCGCCTTGATAGCTACCCAAGGGATGTAGGCGAGGTCGAACTCACTAAGCTCTATCGACCACTTGGCTAACCTCCATGAATTCTCCACCCCCTCTAGAATGTGGCGGAGAGGGTGGTCCGTCACGACCTGAATAGAATTGGCTTGGAAGTACGGCCTGAGCTTCCAGGATAAAATGATGAGGGCGAAGGCTAACATTTCAAGGATGGGGTACTTTAGCTCCGCCTTTTTGAGAACCCTGCTCACATAATATATGGGGAATTGTTTCGTACCCTCTTCTCGTACAAGGACCGAGCGAACTTCCCCTGTCCCTACTCCCAAGTAGAGGAACAAATTCTCCCCCTCTCGCAGCCCTTGATGTAGCGGCGTCTGGGTGAGCTGTTGCTTTAAAGCTAGGAAGGCCCTCTTGCATTCGGGGGTCCACTCAAATTCCTTCCCTCCCCTCAGAGTTCGAAAGAAGGAGGAACACCTCTCTCCTGCCCTGGAGAGGAACCTTCTCAACCCTGCCAACTTACCTATAAGACGTTGAACCTACTTAGCATCCTTCGGAGATTCCAACTCCAGGATTTCTTTTACCTTATCTTGATTAGGCTCCACTCCTGAAAGGGTGAGGAGGTGCCCTAAAAACTTCCCCCTGCTAGCCCCAAATACACATTTTAGATGGTTGAGTCTCATTTTATATTTTCTTATAGTTTTAAAAGTTTCCTGTAGGTCCAAGATGTGGGACTCGAGGTCTCGACTCTTAATCATCAGGTCGTTTATGTAGACCTCGAGGTTCGGCCCCTTCTGCTCCCAGAATATCCGGTCCATCATCCTTTGGTAGGTCGCCCCTGCGTTTTTCAATCCGAAGGGCATCATATTGTAACTGAATCACCCACCCTCTATGACGAAGGTGACGTATTTGATGTCCGGGGGTGCATGCGTATCTGGTGGTACTCTTAAAAGGCATCTAAAATACTCATTAGTGGAAAATCGAAGGCTGAATCAACCAGCGCGTCGATTTGAGGCAGAGGGTAACAATCCTTCGGGCATGCTTTATTTAAAAGAGAGAAGTCGATACACATCCTCCATTTCCCCTCCCCTTTCTTCACCATTACAACATTGCTCACCCACCCCGGATACCTATTCGCAGATATGAACCCCGCCCAAAACAGCTTCTCCACCTCTTCCCTGATAGGCCTAGACATCTTGGAAGCGACGGCCCTCTTCTTCAGTTTGATGGGGCGGACCTTGGGGTCGAGGTTGAGACGGTGGCACGCCACGTCCGCGTCGACCCCCGGCATGTCAGATGCAATCCAGGAAAATACATCAATGTTCTCTTGCACGCACCTCCGGATCTCCTCCTGATCCCTAGGGGTGAGCTCTCCGCTGACCTTAATCTTCTCTTTTCTCTCATCCTTTATGAGGATGTCCATCTCCATAACCTCCACTACTTCCCTCAGCCTCGAAGGCTCCTCCTCTTCTTCTTACTCCCTCGGGTTTTCCTCCTGCTCCCTCGACCTACGCTCCACCACTTCCCATTTTTCATCAACCGCAGCCACTCTCTCCAAGGTCCTCCCCTTCTCTTCCTCGGGACTCCTTCCTGGTTATGATCCCTTCCTCCCTTCCGGCTGAGTCTCCCTTCTAGACGACTCCTTCATTTCCCCTATCTTCCTTTTCCTGCCCTTGGCACCTTCTACCTCCCTCCTACATTCCTGCTCTCCCGCTATTTCTTGCTCCATTGCAATACCTCTCTCCACTTCAGCCACCTCTCTCTCCTCTTGCTCACCTCCATCCACCTGCTCTCCCACCATCTCTGGCTCCACCACAATGCCTCTCTCCACTTCAGCCACCTCTATCTCCTCCTGCTCACCTCCATCCACCTGCTCTCCCGCCATCTCTGGCTCCACCGCAATGCCTCTCTCCACTTCAGCCACCTCTCTCTCCTCCTGCTCACCTCCATCCACCTGCTCTCCTGCCATATCTGGCTCCACCGTAATGCCTCTTTCCACTTCAGCCACCTTTCTCTCCTCCTTCTCACCTCCATCCACCTGCTCTCCCGCCATCTCTGGCTCCATCGCAATGCCTCTCTCCACTTCAGCCACCTCTCTCTCCTCCTGCTCACCTCCATCCACCTGCTCTCCAGCCATCTCTGGCTCCACCGCAATGCCTCTCTCCACTTCATCCACCTCTCTCTCCTCCTCCTCTCGCTCCATACTCCTCTCTAGCTCATCTGCATCACCCTTCCATGAGATGGTTTTCACTACCATCACATAGCACTCTCGGACCGCCTTCGGATCTCCCCGCACCCAGATCTGAGTCCCCCCTGAATTAAGCTTCAAACACTGATGGAACGAGGACGACACGCATCTGAAGGCGTTGATCAAAGGATGCCCAATGATTGCATTATAACTAATGGGGGGGTCCACTATCACAAAGCGATAGTTTCTGGACAGCCCCCCCAAAGTTACCTGGAGCCCTACTCCTCCCTCAACCTCCTTCCACTCTCCTGAGAATCCAAACAATGGTCCGTCCACCGCGAACACTCTCCTGGCTTCCACTCTCATCTTATTGAATGCCTTTTTGAAGATGACATTTACGGAACTCCCATTATCTACCAAGATTCTAGACACCGTGAAGTTTTAAATAGTAGTCCTAATCACTAGTGCATCACAGAAGGGATCTTCGTGGTCTTGTAGGTCCCTCCTAGAAAAAGTAATCTTTTCATCCGGAGGCGGGGCTTGCGACGTTGAGGCGACGCTCCGACGGTACTTGGTGTGGAGGCTGGCCTTACGGGTAGCCTTAATCCTTACCCCCCATGGATCACCCTAATCCCCCCTCGATTCCCTGTATCTGATCGATCCACACACCGATCCTCCTCCCTGGTTCCCGTCATCTCGACTATCCGCACTGGAAGCTACTGCTCCCCTACTCCCTTCCCCTTCTTCAACTCTAGAAATTCTGGGCAGGTAGCCGTCGCGTGACCTTCCTCCTCGTGGAAGTCACAATACGGCAAGGCTGCCCCCCATCACGTCTCCCTTCTCGGGGGTTCCTTCTCCTCCCCACTCCTGCTCCTGCTCTCCCACGCTCTCTTCCTCTTCCTCTCCCTCTTTCTTGGCAGATGGCCATAGCTTGCTGAGGTGGGGGTGGGAGTGGCCTCAGACCATGCCCCCACCCTAACAGATTAAATCTCCCCGGTCCTGGATAATAGTTTCTTCCCCCTTGGGGGGGGGACCCCTTCCTTGTCCTTGAACAGGACCCCCTGCCTGCCTCCAGCCCAATTCCGGATGCACTAGCCCCCTTGGCTCCTCCCTTCTCCTTCCCTCCTGCTGCCTTGCTCCTCCCGGTTCCCTCTACTCCACATCCATTAGTCTCGCCAACTTCCTAGCAAAGGTCGTGTTTGCTGCCTCCATAGCTATTTCCTTCGCTGCCTTCTCCATCAACCCTTCAAATGACAACGACGCCTTCCTGGTCAGGCTCATCTTAAAAAAGCCCTCCCTCATTCCAACAATGAAGGCCATCTAGACAGTGAAACTGGGCACCTCCTGGATGTCTAGAATCTCCTCCTGGAAGCAGTCCACATATTGAGCCAAGGACCCGTCGGCCTTCTGCTTGATCAAGAAAATGGACTCCGGGTCTTCTTCCTCTTCTTAGAGGTCGAGAAGTGTAACTGGAAGCTTCTGCTCAGGTCCTCGAAGCCGTAAATCGACCCCGCTGGGAGTTGGTGGAACCAATCCCTAGCCTTGTCCTTCAGGGTGATGGCAAAAAGGCGGCACTTAAAAGCGTCCGGCATTGGTCTGATGGAGACCGCATCTTCGAACCACTACAGGTGCTGGAGGGGATCGTCCTTCACCACATAGTAGGTCATCTCGGGCTCGCGGAACCCTTCAGGGACGGGTGCCGAGATGATCAACTCATAGAAGAGAGACCCTTTCGCCGGGGGTCTCGCCGCCTCCACTCGCGTGGCCATCCCTCTAGGCGAGATGGCACTCACTGGGCTGGCGAAAAGTTCTCTGCCCTCCACGTCTTGTCGGCTTCCTTCCGCCACTACCTCCATTCCTGGTCGCCTCCCGGGAGCATCCTCGCCTATCCTTGCCGGGTCGATCGCTATGTGGGGCGCGAGACCTGGCATCTGGGGTGGAGGGGTCTCGCATTTTCTTCTCTGCGAGATCTGCTTCAGCATGTCCATCATCCCCCCAATGGATGTCATGAACTCTGCCCTCCCGACATATCCTCCCGGGTTCGGGGACCCGCCTTCATCTCCTTCAAGATCCCTCGCCATGAGGTAACCCCAAGTTCTTCTGTGCAAGCTGCTGCTCCACGCTCACCGTACCAAAAATGTTGGAACCAACAAGGTCGGACCCTCCTAAAGCCCAGAACTAAAGGTGTAGCTCGCACTTACTCTCTTTGGACCACCCTCTTGATAAGGCTCTCAAAAGACTAGACCGGGGCCCTCAGCGTGGAGGTCCCACCTCATGCTCAGAAGAATCAGAAATTCTTCCCCTCCCTAGCCAATGCTGAGCTAGGTGCCCTAGAAGAAGAGAACAAGAGTTAGGAATGCCTTCTTTCTAAGGCACCTTACCGGTCGATTTATAGGCCTCTGAATTGGGACTGCCAATAACCAAATGGAGCTGTCCTGAAATTACTAGAATTCCCTTAGTCGGGTCTGCCAACAGCCAAACTCCGCTGTTCTGAGGGGTTATATGCAGACCACCCAGGGTAAAAGCATAAAATTTCATAGGGCTAAAATATAGACCCGACCCAACCTGAACCGGTCTTAAACTGACCCATTGCTTGGCGAGAACTCCCTTCTGGGGTCCTCTCGCCTGGCGAGAACACCGTCTCGCTAGCGAGAGCTCACCTCTGGAGCCCTCTCACATGGCGAGTCGGCAACTTACTCGCGAGTGCCTCCTCCCTTAGCACTTGCTCGCCCATCTTATGGCGCGACTCTCGTTTAGACCCTTCTCGCCTGGGCCCTCTCACCTGTCCTTCTTGCCGGGATCCACGCGCTCTGCAAATTGACGACCGTCCTGGGCCGTCTCGCCTAGCATCCTTCCTCAAGTCTTTGGCTCTTGGGAGCCCGAGGTTGTACACCATGCAAGAAGAGCTGAATAAATTCAGAAGATGTAAAGTCTGGGAACTAGTTCCTAAACCAAAGGATCACAGCATCATAGGAACCAAGTGGATCTATAGAAACAAACTTGATGAGAATGACACTATAATCAAGAACAAGGCCAGGCTGGTAGCAAAAAAGCTACAGGCAAGAGGAAGGGATTGAATTTGATCAAACCTTTGCCCCAGTGACAAGGCTTGAGGCAATATGGTTATTCTTGGCATATGCTGCCTATCAAGGGTTCAAGGTATATCAGATGGATGCAAAGTCAGCATTTCTAAATGGTGACTTAAAAGAGAAAGTCTATGTTGAATAACCCTCAGGTTTTGTAGATTCTCATTATCCTGATTATGTATATAGGTTAGGAAAGCTCTATATGGTTTGAAACAAGCCCCTAGGGCTTAGTATGAAACCTTGTCTACTTTTCTTATTGAGAATAAATTCTCTAGATGAAAGATAGACAAAACTCTATTCTTTAGGGAATCTAAAGGCAAGATAATCCTAGTCCAGATATATTTTGATGATATTATCTTTGGATCTACTGAAAACAACCTTTGTAGAAAGTTTGTCAAACTTATGCAAGGGAAGTTTGAGATGAGCAGTATGGGTGAGCTGAAGTTCTTCTTATGACTTCAAGTAAGACAGACTGATGATGGATTGTCCATATCCCAGTCTAAGTTTACCAAGGAGTTTATTAAGAAATATGGAATGGACTCAGCCACCACCATGAAAACTCCAATGGGAACAAGTATGCCTATAGGTAAAGATGAGACAGGGAAACCTGGTTATGAGTCTTTGTATAGAGGGATAATTGGCTCCCTACTCTACTTGACTGCTAGTAGACCTGACATCATGTATGTTGCATGTGTCTATGCTAGGTACCATGCTTTCCCAAAGGAATCTCATTATACTGCAGGTAAGAGAATTTTGAGATATCTTAAGGGCACACCTAATCAAGGTTTTTGGTACCCTAAGAATAGATATTTCTTACTAACAGGCTTCTCAGATACAGACTTTGCAGGATGCAAAGAAGATAGGAAAAGTACTACAGGAACTTCTCAATTCCTAGGTGGAAGGCTAGTCTCATGGTGCAGCAAAAAGCAAACAAGTGTAGCTATCTAAACTGCTGAGTCAGAATATATAGCTGCAGTCAGCTGCTGTGCACAGTTGATGTGGATAAAGCATAAACTTGAAGACTATGATATCAAGGGAAGTTGAATTTATTGGATCCCTAGTTTTGATTTGGGCTATGTCATCTCTTTTAGGCGCAATTGACCCAAGATTTATCTATGGTCAATGGTTAGACTAAATGTTAGTCTACCCTCAGTCTAGGCTAGTTGAGAAAGGTTTGGAATGAGAATTTGGTTTAGTAGTTTTGTTTTCGACGATAGTCGAACTTCGCTCGACGATCTTCGTTTGATGATTGACGATCTCAGAGTCATATGGACTCTGAAGTGGGATCGACGATCTGCTTGCTCAGATCGACGATCGTGTTGCCCTGGTCGACGATTTCTGTGAAGATAGTTTTTTTCTTCAGGTCGACGATCTGCTTGTTAAGATCGACGATCTTCGTTCTCTGGTCGACGTTTTCTGTCTGCTATTATTGTATTCTTTTCATTTGAATTATTGATTTATTTCCTCTTGTTCAAGACATATGCTATTCAGATATTCTGCTTAATTTAATGCCTATATTTCTTTGCTTATTTGCAATATTCCTTATGCATTAATTGAGTGATTTGGCAAAATAAAGTTGTTTGTTTTATTAGAGGAAATCGTGTTTTTCTAACAGCTGTAATATAGTCGTTATGCCTTGCTTCCTGTGCCAATTTATAAAGTCAATTTGATAGGATATTTTAGTATCCTTAATTCCTTTTTGGGAATGACAGAGAAGATTTCTGGCGCAGTTTCTTTATTTGTCTTACTGTATTATTTGGAAAGATTTTTTAGTGCAGGGCTCGAGGCTTTATTTAAAGGAGAAAAGTTTCTATATTATTTGTGCAGTCAGTTGAATACAATATAGAACAACACAATACAATTCAAAGAGAAGACACTGAACCAGAATTCTCAAGAGAAAAAAGAAAAGTTCTTCTTCTTCCTGAGTTCATCCTATCTTCAAGAAAATCAATTCTCAGTGCTCAAGCTTTCAAGAAGAAGATCACTCCCAGATTGCTGAACATCATTGATGTTGATTACAAAAGCTACTGAAGAAGAACATTCACTCAAAAAGCTAGAGTCTTCTTCAAGGCTGCATCAGAAAGTCTACTCAAGCAATTTGGAGTTCCTACACCCTGAAGCAAAGCTTCTTCCTGGACATTCTCTAAGCTAGGGAGAGCGTTTGTATATACAGAGCAATCCACTAGCTTCTCTGAACACAGAGAAGATACCTTCAACTCTTTCCCTTAACCTCCTGTAAAAGGGTTATTACTCCCTCAACAGTGAACCTTTAGTGGCAGGCCACCTGATCAAAAACCTATGTGTTTGGTTTTTAGGCACCTGATCAAAAGTCTGAAGGGTTTCTAGATCTACCTGCTGCAGATCTTGTGGTGGCAGGGCACCTGATCAAAAACCTGTAGTGGATTCCTACCAGGGTGGTAGAAGAGTGGATGTACCCAATTAGGGAACCACTATAAAGCTCTTGTGTTGTCTGGTTGTTTACTTTAATTGATGCACTGTGGCTGTGATAGATATAACTAGGTTGCTAGTTGTTGTGTTAGGACATATGCTCATCTGAAACTTCAGTTAGCATCCTTTGTTTTTAACCACACTCTGTTAGGCTTTAAGTATAAAGCTTTTAGTTTTTATTTTTCGCAAATAGCTCAAGAGAAGTGTTTAGAGTCTCTTTAATTTATGAATACTTTATTCACCCCCCCCCCCTCTAGAGTAGTAAGTATCTTATCCCCTCACTTTCAATTGGTATTAGATGGAGGTTGGTTATTCAACAACTTAACCATTCCAAGATTGATTGGTTGAACAGGCTAACACCTGAACCATAAGATCTTGTGATAAGATACTTTGATACCATAAACACTCACATTAGATTCATGGCCCAGTACAAAGATTATTCTTGCAACAGACCTCTAGTATGTAACTTAGCCAAGTTTGGCATCTGGAAGGCAAGAATCAGACTTTACATGAACTCTATTGATGAAGATATTTTTTCCTCTATTTTAACAGGCCAACAACACCAGCTCTTGCAGCTACTGCTACAACATCTGCAAATCTCAGTGCAGTGCCTCCTCCTGATTATAATGAAACTTATAAGATGGCCAAGATATTTGATGCCAAAGCTATGAATATTCTGGCTCAGACCTTGTCTGATGAGACATTCCAGAAAGTGGCTGATTATACCTCAGCAAAAGCCATGTGGGACTCACTGAATTAGATTGTAGCTGGTTCAGCTGATGAGAGGAAGGACAGAAGGTCCAACCTCATATCCCAATATGAGAACTTCAAGAAGGAAGAGGCTGAGACTGTAGAAGCCATGTACACAAGGCTCAGTTACATTATCAATGAGCTGAGGACACTTGATAAGGAGATTACATTGACAGAATTCAATGATAAAATATTGATGTGCTTCCCCAGCACATGGGATCTCAGAATCTTGCCAATCAAGGAGTCCAGAAGTACAACAGAGATATCCACTGAAGCTCTCCTTGGCAAGCTCAAATCATTTGAGCAAGTACTGAAGACCAGGGAAGCTGAAGCTGAAGCCAAAGCACCTACTCCAACAAGGAAAGAGCAAACCCTTGCTCTTAAGGCTGATGATGAGTCCAAGGTGACTCAATCAAATTAAGAACTGATGGCACTCTTTGCTAAGAGGTTCTACAAGATGGGCAGAAAAGACAACAAAAGAAAGTAATCAAAATATGATGACAAGCCAAGGTATGATAAAACCCCATCAAAAGAAATTGTTTGTTATGGATGCAGGAAGCCTGGACACATTCTCCCTGAGTGTCCAGCGACAAAGCATAAGGAAAGAAGAAAAGAAAAGGAACATGAGAAGCACTACTCCAAGACATCCTCTCACAAGTACAAGAAGAAAGAGAAAGGTCTTGCTGCAAAGACCTGGAGTGATACTGAGGAAGACTCATCTTCCTCCAGCTCCAGTGAAGATGATGAAGAAGAGAAGAAAGCTAAAGAGATTTGCCTTATGGAAATTGATTCCTGCAGCAGTAACTCAGCTGCAGAGATGACTGAAGATGAGGAGGATGAATTATCTGATGAACACCAGGTAATTGCATCTTATGATTTCACATCTGCTGAATTTAAGCATGATTTTAAAACTCTTTGCCTAGATTTACTTAGTTCAGAAAAGGAGATTAAAGTGCTTAGAGATAAACTAGCTGGATCTGAATCTCTATCTAGTGAAAACATTAGGTTAGAATCTGAACTCACTAGAACATCTGAAGAAATTAAATTTCTTAAAGTAGAACTAGCTAAAGCTAAAAGATTAGAGGATTCACTTAATGGCAGAAGCCTTAAGTTGCTAGAGATCACAAGCACTACGAACACTAGGACAGATAATAATAAGTTAGGCTTAGGTGCCTCCCCTAGTGAACCCCCATTTCTCCTTGAATATAATCTATCCACTCCAGTAAAGTTTGTTTCTGAAAAGGGAATACACAATACTGAGGTTGTTCAAAAGGCTAAGAAAATTTTAAATAAGGTTAAGAGAGACAAAAGGAAACAAAAATTCATAGAAATACAAAAATCGTCGAATGACCATCGATGATCGCTGCACCCATCGTCGAACGAAAATCGACGATCTTTGAACTCACCTGCAAGGTACAATTACTCAGCAATGAGGGATCGACGATCTCATCCTGAGTCGTTGAACAGAGATCGACGATCGTGGAACCCAGAATTCTATTCTGTGAACCAAGCTCGACGATCTGGGTACCGATCGTCGACCACCGATCGGCGATTAGAACTAAATTTTCAGAATTACAACAATACTAATAGAAAAAATAAGTTTAATAGCAAACTTAGGTCTGCTAATTGGATTATCAATCCTAGGAGAACTCATCCCTTAGGATATCATCCTCAACCTGCATACTCTTTTATTTCTAGTTTTTCCTATGTGAAGAACAATGGACCCAAGGTTACCTGGGTCCACAATGTTTAATCTATCTTATTGCAGGTGAAGACCTATCCTATCACTCAGGACAAGTGGTATTTGGATAGTGGATGCTCCAAGCATATGATAGGAAATAAAGATAATCTATCAAGTTTCAAAGCCAAGTTGGGACCAAAGGTGGTCTTTAGTGATTCCAACTGTGGTCAGACTGAAGGATATGGCAAATTCACCTTAGGGTCAGTGACTTTCAAGAAGGTAGCTTATGTCACAAGTCTGAAGCACAATTTCATTTCTGTAAGTCAGCTTTGTGATGCTGGCTACCAGGTTTGGTTTTCTAATACTCTGTGCAATATTACTTTGAATAATAACATTGTATTAGTAGGCATTAGGAAAGGAAATATTTATCTTGTAGATTTTAAATCCACTTCTTCTGAAATTTACTTATTTAATGAAGTGAGTAGCAATAATACTTTGTGGCATAGAAGGCTAGGTCATGTTAACCTCAGGAATATATCTAGGTTATCTAAATACAACCTTGTCAAAGGTTTGCCCTCTTGCCCCTACAAGAAGGAAGGCATATGCAAGGCTTGTCAACTAGGCAAGTAAACCAAAAATAGTTTCAAAGCTGTAAATAAAAGTGATTCACCTAGAATTCTGTACCTATTGAACTTGGATCTTTTTGGTCCAATAGCTGTACAAAGTCTAGGAGGGAAATTCTATACCCTAGTGATTGTAGATGATTACTCCAAGTTCACTTGGGTGTTCTTCTTGAGAACTAAATCTGATAACTTTAAAGTTCTTACAAACTTTCTACATTGTATAAAGATTGAGTTCAATACTCACATTACCCTTATCAGAAGTGATCATGGGATAGAGTTTGATTCTCTTCTTATGCAAGAATTCTGTGAGAAAGAAGGTATCAGGCATAGCTTCTCTGCTCCCAAAACTCCTCAACAAAATGGGGTAGTTGAAAGGAAAAACAAAACCCTGATTGAAGCTGTAGGAACATTATTAGCAGATGCTAATATGCCTCTATCCTTTTGGGCAGAAGCAGTTAGCACAGCTAACTATGTACTGAATAGAAGTTTGATACATAAACTAAAGGGGAAGACTCCTTATGAATTGCTTAAAGAAAAGAAACCTAAAATAGATTATTTTATAATTTTTTGCTGTGTAGTTTACATTCACAATAATAACAAAGAATACATTAAAAAGTTTGAGGCAAAGGCTTCAATGGGAATCTTTCTAGGATATTCCCAAGTAAGCAAAGCCTATAAGGTTTTTAATCAATCCTCATTAAAAATTGAAGAGTCAGTTCATGTATCCTTTGATGAATCCAAGATGTTTTACAGGGAGAAGGAAACTTCCTCCAGTAGTTCTTTGCAGGTACCTGAATTATGCAAGAATTTGGATGAGCTGAAACTCACTCAGGGGATTTAACCAGCTCCTCAGTTATCTGATTCAGACAGTGATGAAGACCTAGTAGAAGTGATTGCAGTTTTACTAACAGCCAATCTAATTCAACCTGAGAAATTAATTACAACTGCTGTTGAAGTACACATACCACCAACTGATTATGTCACACTTAGAGATCATCCTACATCTCAAGTGATTAGAGACATTTCAACTGGTGTGCAAACTAGACATCAACTAAGTCAAGATGTGATGCTTGCTTGTTTTCTGTCTCAGATTGAGCCCCTAACCATAAAAGATGCTGAGCAAGATCCCCACTGGATCATTGCTATGCAAGAAGAGCTAAACCAGTTTGAAAGATGCAAAGTTTGGAATTTGGTTCCAAGACCAAAAGGCCAACTAATTATACGCACTATATGGGTGTTTATAAATAAGTTGGATGCTCAAGGAACTATTATAAGGAATAAAGCAAGGCTTGTAGCACAGGGCTACAGACAGGAAGAAGGAATAGACTATGATCAGACTTTTGCTCCTGTTGCAAGACTAGAGGCAATAAGGATCTTTCTAGCATATGCAGCCTACATGAAGTTTAAGGTGTTCCAGATGGATATAAAGAGTGCATTCTTAAATGGTGAGCTAAAGGAAGAGGTATTTGTTGAACAACTCCCTGGTTTCATTTCTTCAACTTATCCCTCACATATTTTTAAGTTGGAAAAAGCACTGTATGGACTTAAGCAGGCTCCTAGAGCATGGTATGAGACTCTAGCTAATTTCCTATTAGAACACAAGTTTGTAAGAGGCATAGTTGACAGAACCCTTTTTATTAAGCACCATAAGGACAAAATCCTGTTAGTTCAAATCTATGTGGATGATATTATATTTGGTTCCACTGATCCCAAACTATGCAAAAGGTTCTCAGACCTAATGCATTCTAAGTTTGAGATGAGTAGTATAGGTGAGCTGTCTTATTTCCTTAGTCTTCAAGTGAAACAAGATGCTGATGGCATCTTCATCTCCCAATCTAAGTATGCCAAGGAATTGGTAAAGAAGTTTGGGATGGCAGATGCTTCAGCAATGCACACACCTATGGCTACTAATGTAGTTATTGATTCTGATGAAAAGGGCAAGCCTGTTGATCAGAAATATTATAGGGCCATTGTTGGTTCCCTATTATATCTAACTACAAGTAGACCTGATATAATGTTTGCCACATGCCTATGTGCTAGATTTCAGGTCAATCCCAAGGAATCTCACTTGACTCTTCTCAAGAGAATCTTAAGATACTTGAAAGGATGTCCAAATTTAGGACTTTGGTACCTAGCTGAATCAGAATTTGAGTTGATTGGATACTCAGATGCAGACTATGATGGCTGTAGAGTTGACAGGAAGAGCACCACAGGGACTTGTCAGTTCCTAGGTGAGAGATTAGTCTCTTGGTTTTGCAAAAAGCAGACTTCTGTTTCAACTTCAACTGCAGAGGCTGAATATATAGCAGCTGCTAGTTGCTATTCACAGATTCTGTGGATTCAAAATCAACTCTTGTATTATGGGTACACGCACAAAAACACCAAAATTATGTGTGACAGTACCAGTGCTATTTCCATAGCATAAAATCATGTGCACCATTCTAGGACTAAGCACATTGACATTAGACACCATTTTCTTAGAGACTGTGTTGACAAGAATAAGATAAACCTCGAGTTTATACCCACAGATCTTCAGAGAAGTGATATTTTCACAAAGCCTTTAGATGAACAAAAACATCTATTCTTTTTGAAGCAACTAGGCATGATGAATGGATCAGACTAAGTGAAAAATCTGCTAAGTTGAAATCTATTCTGAGATCGTCGAACGGTGTTCGAAGATAGTCGAACAGGTTGAGCTAAATCATCGACCCTAGGTCTACGACAGCTCTTTGCCTTTAGAGACAGAAATCATCGATCAATGATCGACGACTCTGCTTTGGAAATCGATCGTCGACCGATGATCGATGACCGATTATCTTGATCTTCATTCAGAGATCGACGATGCCAGTTTATCTCAAACCGATCGTCTATTTTGGTCTGAAGATCATCGACGGAGCTCGCCTTTTCGTATTCTGCTTCCAGGCTTATTTTGAGCTCTCGTCACGCGCTTTCTCTTCTCTCTTTCTCTGTGTTTGTTCTTGTTTCAGGTACTCTCATCGATCAGATGGCGATTTCCTCTACAACCTTATCCATGATGAAGTTCGATGCAGGCTTCACTGTTGATTTCGAGTCTTTCAGAGACTGCGAACAAGTTTTTCAGGAAATGCTGCAGTTATGTGAAGATCAAGGTCTTAAGAAACTCATGTCCTCAAAGCTTAAACTGCACCTATCAGAAATCATGGAATGGGTTTATACATCTTCTTCTGATGACAAAGAGATGAAAGGATCAATCAGTGGCGTGGAGGTAACTCTTACTCCAGAAATTCTGACTGAAATTTTTTGAGTTAAAGAATGGCTCTGATGAGTATGAGCAAGATTTTGCTGAGTACGGAAGGATGATGTTGGAAATGGGTCATGCAGAAGGCATCCCATCCAAGCTCTTGAAGGTAAACTTATCTGTTGGATTCAAGTTTCTGGCTGATCTAGTTGGAAAAGTGTTGCTTGAAAAGCATTCCACCCATGATAAAATCAACTGGCATCAGTTTGCCTTGATGTCAGCTCTCGTGAATAAGAAAGAAATCAGCTGGGCTGGTCTACTGTTTAATTTGATCTGGAAGAAGAACAACAAGAAAGAGGTAATGCAAGGAAGGCTGATCGGGTTCTTTCTCTCTAAGAAAGCTTCCAATCTGTTATGCTCTGCTCCTACAGCGATCAATGTCAGCAAGAGAATAGATCCTTCTCTGTTCACTAAGTGGAAGAGGACTATTTAGAAGCCTTTAAAGGCTTGGTCTGTCCTTACAACGTCTAAGGGCACAAGGGCTCTTGAAGCCGCTTCCCTCCCTAGTGAAGAAATCCCTGCTTCCTCCTCCTTGCCATCCACCTCCATTGACATTCCTTCTTATCCTGTGAACCATCCATCTCCACCCGCTTCTCCAACACCAGCTCATATAATTGAGATTTCAAATCTAAATTTAGAATCTTTGTTCAATCTGCTTTCTCCATCTCATTCCCCAACTACCTCAAGTCATCCCTCACCAACTGCCGATCATCCATCTCATCATAATTCTCCAAATACTGAAACCCCAGTTCAGAAGAATATTAATTCTGATGATTCCCCCTCCATCATTCCTCCATTGTTTCAAATCACACCAAAATTCATTGCAACTGTCCTTCACCTCAAAACTCCTTCCATCAAAGCCATGATAGCTGAGGTCATTGCTCCTATTGCTCTATCCATCTCTTCTCTTGCTGCCTCTATTTCCACCCTCACAGTCCCTTCTTTATCTAGGGGCCTGGGTTTAGTTTTCACTGAACCTAGGTAGGGGGAGATGCTTGATGAAGATGATTCAGGCCCTGCTATGGAGTTAGAAAGATTTTCAGAGTTAGAAAGATTTTCAGTTCCAGTCCCTGATGCAGTTGTTTCAGCTCCAGATGTAGTTGTTCCAGATTATGTTCAGAGGATAGTTGAAGATTCAGATGCTCCAGTAGTTGTGGAAGAGGAACTTGATGCATTCCTTGACTCAGATGATGAGTCATCCTGTGGAGACCTTTATAATCCTATCTCCTCCCCTTGTTCTTTTGATCATCTTCCAGCCATTGTGTGCTACAAGAGATCAATGTGCCTTCAATTTTTGGATAGCTTTGTAATTTCTAAAACAATAGCTGAAGTAGATTTTGCTTTCAAAGTGTATCTTGAGGAGATTTCTACTCCTATTGCTGCTAGATATCTAGAAGGAATTATAACATCTTTCTTAGAAGCTAAATGGAATTCTGCTGCTCAAGAAATAGTTCCAGAAATTAAGACTGCTGTGCCTTCTACCCTTTGGGATGACTCCCCAGGTCCAGATTTGGACTCTCTCCTGGCCCAAGACATTCTAGAAGAAGAAAAAGAAAAAGCTCTTCTGGAAGCTAAAGAGAAAGAGGAGGCTATGTAAAAGAAAATTGATGATCTATATGTAGAACCTCAACCCTCATATTCTGAGGATGAAGATGAAGATTCTGATGATTCTGATAGTAATAAGAAAAAGAAAAGGTCTGCTCAAAAGAAAAGGAAAGCCACAGCTCCAGCTCCTCCTAATCCAGATAATGATATTCCCTGCTACTTTTTGAAAGGAATTGATCCTAAAGCAAAAAATTTTGAGGCTTGGATGTGGTACTCTAAGAATGAACAGAAAGCAAGGAAGAAGAGCAGGAAGTACTCTCCTCCTCCCAAGGGAATTCAGAGAGGTCCTCCTCCTCCTCCTCCCTCTGCTGGTGCCTCAGGAAATATTGCTCCCAGATCTTCTGCTCCTTCAGCCAGGGAAAATCAGTCCTATACCTATCAGAGAAAGGGAAGGCAGCCTCCTTCAAGCAGTTCTAGTGATCAGAGGCAGACTAGGCATTCAGATACTCCAAGAGAGCAAGTTAAGGAAGTTGTATATCAACAACCAACCTTCTCTCCTCCTCAATCCCCTAGGCCTCCTCCTAGAAGAAAAGTTTCACCTTCAAAGGAAATACCAGTTCAAGCTAAGCTAGCAGATGTCAAAAAAAAAGAGTTATATACTCTAACAAATCAAGCAAAAAGTATGCTGAGTTTGCTCCTCCATCCAGTCTTATAATTCAAGAGCCAGCAGATATTAATGTCAAGCCAGTTCAAGTGCAAAATGAGAGTTTCTTAACTCAATCAGTAAAATTCAAGACTATAAATCCATTGGATCCTTCTGATGAACATGCCTATGAAAGTCAAGAGCTTGATCCTAACTATAAAATGGCTAGACTTCTAGAATTGGTTGGATCTGCACAAATCATGAAAGCTAAAGAAGAAGGAAAAGACATTACAGGACTTTCTACCATGTCAAAATACAGAAAGAAAGAAATGGACAGATTTCAAGTCAGTTCAGAGGTTTTTGATGCTTCCAAATATATGGAAAAACACCCTGAAGCTGTTCTGCCTAAAGCAAGGGAACTAAAGATTATTGGAGAAGAGGACTTGAAGCTATCAAAGAAGGATGCATCTGATCCAAAAAGAAAAATTACTTTCTCTCCTACTACTTCCATTCTGCCTTCAGACTCTATTGATAATTGACTGTGTTATTTATTTTGACTAATCTGATTTATTCAAATATACTTGCTGATATATCTATTGTTGTTTATTCTTATCTGCTTGCATTAAATTTATTTTGTTTGAGTGACATCACCCAAATAGGGGGAGATTGTTGGATCCCTAGTTTTGATTTGGGCTATGTCATCTCTTTTAAGCGCAATTGACCCAAGATTTATCTATGTCAATGGTTAGACTAAATGTTAGTCTACCCTCAGGCTAGGCTAGTTGAGAAAGGTTTGGAATGAGAATTTGGTTTAGTAGTTTTGTGTTCGACGATAGTCGAACTTCGCTCGACGATCTTCGTTTGATGATCGACAATCTTAGAGTCATATGGACTTTGAAGTGGGATCGACGATCTGCTTGCTCAGATCGACGATCGTGTTGCCCTGGTCGACGATTTCTGTGAAGATAGTTTTTTTTTAAGGTCGACGATCTGCTTGTTCAGATTGACGATCTTCGTTCTCTGGTCGATGTTTTCTGTCTGCTATTATCTGTATTCTTTTCATTTGAGTTATTGATTTATTTCCTCTTGTTAAAGACATATGCTATTCAAATATTCTGCTTAATTTAATGTCTATATTTCTTTGCTAATTTGCAATATTCCTTATGCATTAATTGAGTGATTTGGAAGAATAAAGTCGTTTGTTTTATTAGAGGAAATCGTGTTTTTCTAACAGCTGTAATATAGCCGTTATGCCTTGCTTCCTGTGCCAATTTATAAAGTCAATTTGATAGGATATTTTAATATCCTTTATTCCTTTTTGGGAATGACAGAGAAGATTTCTGGCACGGTTTCTTTATTTGTCTTACTGTATTATTTGGAAAGATTTTTTAGTGCAGGGCTCGAGGCTTTATTTAAAGGAGAAAAGTTTCTATATTATCAGTGCAGTCAGTTGAATACAATATACAACAACACAATACAATTCAAAGAGAAGACACAGAACAAGAATTCTCAAGAGAAAAAGTAAAGTTCTTCTTCTTCCTGAGTTCATCCTGTCTTCAGAAAAATCAATTCTCAGTGCTCAAGCTTTCAAGAAGAAGATCACTCCTAGATTGCTGAACATCATTGCTGTAGATTACAAAAGCTACTGAAGAAGAAAATTCACTTAAAAAGCTAGAGTCTTCTTAAAGGCTGCATCAGAAAGTCTACATACGCAATTTGGAGTTCCTACACCCTGAAGCAAAGCTTCTTCCTAGACATTCATTAAGCCAGGGGGAGCTTTGGTATATTCAGAGCAATCCACTAGCTTCTCTGAACACAAAGAAGACACCTTCAACTCTTTCCCTTAACCTCCTGTAAAAGGGTTATTACTCCCTTCAAAAGTGAACCTTTGGTGGCAGGGCACCTAATCAAAAACCTGTGTGTTTGGTTTTTAGGCACCTGATCAAAAGCCTGAAGGGTTTCTAGATCTACCTGCAGTAGATCTTGTGGTGGCAGGGCACCTGATCAAAAACCTGTAGTGGATTCCTACTAGGGTGGTAGAAGAGTGGATGTACCCAATTAGGGAACCACTATAAAGCTCTTATGTTGTCTGGTTGTTTACTTTAATTGATGCACTGTGGCTGTGATAGATATAACTAGGTTGCTAGTTGCTATGTTAGGACATATGCTCAACTAAAACTTGAGTTAGCATTCTTTGTTTTTCACCACACTCTGTTAGGCTTTAAGTACAAAGCTTTTAGTTTTTATTTTCCGCAAATAGCTCAAGAGAAGTGTTTAGAGTCTCTTTAATTTTTGAATACTCTATTTACCCCCCCCCCCTCTACAGTAGTAAGTATCTTATCCCCTCACTTTCAGAATTCCACTATTCTGTGATTATACTAGTGTTATTTCTATTGCGATGAATCCTGTATCACACAGTAGAACCAAGCATATAGAAATTAAATTTCATTTCATAAGAGAATATGTGGAGAAGGAAGATATTAGTCTAAAATTTGTGAACACAAATAATCAAATTGCTAATATTTTTACAAAACCTCTGGATGAAACTAAATTCAATTATTTTAAAATTGAATTAGGTATGTTAAACCTAGAGTAGGTCAGCACAAGCATTCCTAAGTAGAATATGTAAGCACAATATTTTGCAGGAAATTTGTCTAAGTACAAAGTTTGTGTCGACACAAGCAAATTGTGTCGACACACTCGGTATGTTGTGTCGACAAAGAAAAAGGATGTGTCGACACAGAAATATTATCTGTGTCGACAGAAGAATAGGTGTCGACACGTCTATGTCGAGACATGACCTGCCCGTGTCAATACTAATACAAGTATGTCGACATATAGCTATGTCGACAAATGTACAACTATGTCGACAAGTATTAATACTAAGTAAGGTGCGCCCTTTGACCTACCCTTTACCAGTAGACAATAAATAGGGGAAGACAAAATCTGGTTGACTACGCCTTCAGATTTCTCGACTCTAGACCTTGTGTTGACATAGATATTCACTTCTCTTCTCTTCTCTCTCTCCCTCTCATCAATGGCGCCCCACAAGGACGGCAAGGTGAATGAAGGTTATGAGCTTGTTCGTGGGGGGTTCACGACAGCCTCACAAGATATCCAGGGTGTAATTACCCTAATTTCGGAAAATGGGTTGGAGTTCTTGGTCTCAGAACCAACAAGAATTAGGAAAAAGGAAGTACTGGAATTTTATTCATCTGTAACTGTGGATGCTGAAGGGAAGAAGATCAAAGCGAAAGTTCAGGATTCCTGAGTGAAACTAACATTAAAGACAATCAGAAAATCACTCCAACTTGCCATGGTTAAGGATGATGATGAAATAGTTCCATCCATGACTAAAGATGTACTAAGTTGGTGCGGGCTAAACCCTAATACCAAAGTTGGATCATCCATTACCTGGAAAGGGATGAATTCCCAAGGAAAGTTTTTGTCTTAAATAGTAGGCAAGGTGATTCTGTGTAAGACTGGTGGACATGACAGAATTTTAGTATACATGTTCAATCTAATGACAGGGGTCATATTCACTATAAAAACTGACTGGGCATCAATAGTATTTGACAAGATCCAAGAAGGAGTAAAGAAGCCAAATATGGGAAGGATACTAAGCTTATGTCTAGCTTCTACAATACCAGATATTCTAAACCAACTACCAGGATCCAAGATCAACCATATGAGGAGAATGGATGTAAGGATTCTATCCAGATGGGATAGAGTATTGACCAAAGAGGTTTCTACCCCACAAAAACAGGTCAAGAAAGATAAGAAAAAGAAAGAAATTGTGCAGCAAGAAGAATCCTCCAGTGATTCTGAGGAGGAGGGAGTCTTCAGTTCAGATGAAGACCAATAACAAAAATAAGCTCAAAATCTAGAAGAGAGCAGTCAGCACCCCAAGAAACAAATAGCCTCCACTCCAGGGGGAGAACACCCTGAATCAGCAGAACAAGACACTGAACTATCTGAGCTGCCTGCCCAAGGGGGAGGCATTGCTGAAGTTACTTTGAAGAGTGAGTATACTGTTGATACAGTAATGAACATTGTATCAGAATTAAATAAAGAAGCACTGGAAATTGCTAAGAAGGAAGCACAAGATGTGCAAATAAAAGATACAGCTCAAGATGAGCAAGTAAGTATCTTCTTTATAGAGAAAGCCCTGGACAAAAATCTGGATGTCCAGGGAGAACCTTTTATTTTCCAATCTAATCTTGTTCCTCCTGTACAGATGTAGCAAGAGGGAAATATGGAAGAGTTGTTTCCTTATTTACCAACTGCAAGGACTGAGGCGGAGCAATCACAGGTAGAAAAAGAACTGCCAGGAACTAAGGGGGAGGAGCTACTGAATGCCCATTCTTATAAGGAAACATTTGATATAAAAAGCTCATCACAACCCTCTGATGATGAGGAAGCCTCTATGGCAAAGAAGAGGAAGATAATTGCAATAAGGAAAAAGAGCACAGGCTATAAAAAGGCCTTAAAAACAGTCACTCAACCACCTGCTCCAAGCATGGACTTCAGTTCATTACTGGTCCAACTGTAAGTCAAATTAGATGAACAAAGGCAGTCCTTAGAGAAATATGTTGATGAGACACATAAGGATATGCACTTCCAGCTAGCACAAGACATAAATTCCATTAGATTTGAAGTCAATTTGCATAAGAAAGAGATGACAGATTGCTTCCATAAGGGAGGTAAAGTTGTAGTATATTTGGCTGAGCAACAACATCTAATAAAGACTGAGGTTGAGGACATTGCAACCAAGCAAGGATATTTTTTAGAAAATCAATTCAGGTCCAATGAAAATCTCAAAGACACCCATAAAGAAATTCTCAAAAAACTTGGAAGTATTTCCACTGATTTGAAAACTGACATATCAAAGCAAATACAAGAAGATCTAGCTACTGTCTAAACAGCCATTGGAGCCTCTCAAAAGACAATTTTTGATACACTGATCAAGTTCAAAGCCTACTATAAAGAATGTACAGAATATCTAGCTGATCAGATAAGATTTCAAAAGAATGATCTGAGGGATCATATAGCTAGAGAAGTCATAAAGGGGGAGAGAATGTTAGTCAAAGCTAGCTCTGGCCATGCAAAATGGGTATCTAACACCATTAGAGCTACACTTGGATTTCCACCCCTATGTGAGGATGAAAATACTACTGAGTCTGAAGTGCAACCTGCCTACATTGAAGGGGATCAGCCAGAGGTTGCACAGGTTACTTACCCTCCAGCTGATTTTGACATAGTCCAACAAGAAGTTCAGACAATGTATAGTTCTCCACAAGAGGCACAGAATATTATCATTAAAAAAGTAGACATGTCAGTGGCTGCCAAGGAAGCTCAAAGGAAGCACAGCTGTCCAAGAAAAGGTTCAGAGAATAGGCTGAGTTGAAGCTTGATTTTGAGTAATGGAGCCCTACTTCTAGGAATATTATTTTGACTGCCTGGAAAGCTGTGAAGGACAAGACCCATGATAGGGGTAAATGTTATTCTGAGCAAGAGTGGAACAAGTATCAAGCCAGGCAAGAAGTCATTCTTCAGTACAGAAGGAGTGCAAAAGCTGAGAAGTTACGAGCTAATGCTCTGGAGCCTAGTAGGTATTTCCCAAAGACTTTTCACTATTTTTAAAAGCAAAGGATAAAAGCTAAAGAACTGAAGAAAAAGGATCTGAAAGGAAAGAAACCTGCTGATGATACTGAACCTACTATGCAGGCTAAGAATAAATCTGGGAAAGGCATTGTAATTAAAGAGACTAGTCAGTCATAGGATAGATAGGATAATGTATAGAACAATGTAATCTTTTGTTTTTGTTCTATAGAAAAACATGTAAATCTAAAATTTTCTGATTAATGAATGAAATCATTTTTAGTATTATTTTTAGTTGTTTTTATTGTGTATATGTTATCCTGTAGTGAAATGTATGTACATCTAGTTTTTCTATGTTTTATTATGAGTGATGTATATCTTTGATCAATGGTAATGACTTCTCCAAATAGGGGGAGATTGTTGGGTACACTGAAAAATATGTACCAGATTTGGAGAAGCCTCATCTTACTCAATGATATACATCAATTTGTATTTGATGGATGTTTGAGTTTCATTGTGAAGGTGTAAGTTTTGCAAGGAAATTCTCTAAGTACAAGTGTCGACACTTGTGAAGAATTGTGTCGACACCCAGAAATTGTGTCGACACTAGAAGCAAGGCATGTGTCGACACCAAGGCATTGTGTCGACACATTAAGAAGAAGTTGTGTCGACACCCAGAATTGGGTCGACACCTAAGGCAGGAATTGTGTCGACACCCTAAGCAGAAGCTGTGTCGACACCCAGGAGTTATGTCAACACCAGAAGAAAGGCATGTGTCGACACTCAGGAATTGTGTCGACACCTGAAGAAGGTTTGTGTCGACACACAGGACTTGTGTCGACACACACTCAACGCCATCTTACAGCAATAGCTATACTGAGTCTGAATACTTGTGTCGACACACAGGACTTGTGTCGACATACACTCAATGATGTTTGGACATAAACTCAACGCCATTTGTCTGCATCAGCTATGTCAAGACTAGAAGTAGTTGTGTCGACACACAGGACTTGTGTCGACACACACTCAACGACATCTGGACATACACTCAACTCCATCTGTTAGCATCGGTTATGTCAAGACCAGGAGCAGTTGTGTCGACAAACAGGACTTGTGTCGACACATACAAACAGAAGCTGTGTCGAGTAGCAGAAGAATAACTATGTCAATACATGGAGTGTTGTGTCGACATCATCAAAATTTGTGTCGACACTTATTCTATTTGTGTCGACACATGTGAAGCAGTTTGCTGAGTGGTTCATGCTGAGTTGTAAAGTCTTTGAGGAATCAACTGTCATGACTGGTGACTCGGCAACTATCATAACCAACAGGTCTGACACCTTTGTCAGAACTGTCAGAAGGTTGTTACAAACTGGATCAACCAGCAATCATGAGGAAACTCTATATAAGGGACTGATCCTTGACAACCAGAAAAAGAACTAAGGAAGTAATCAAGCAATTACGGGAAAGAGAGTTTGACAACAAGAAAAGGGGAAACTCTTAAGAAGGCAGATCCAGAATAGTCTGAAAGAAAGATTCAAATCTAATTCTAAATTTAAGGAAGGAGCTATCTGAAGATTAACTTCTACATCAAGTGAAGATCTGCCTTATTTTGTTCAATCAAGAAGCTTTGAAACAGCTAAGTCAGGTTGGATCTGAAGATTCAGTTTATTCAAGGACTTATCAAGAAGCTCACACCAATAGAGAGTTCTATTTGGTAAAATTTCTATACCTTTAAAACATTCAATTTCTTGTAGGATCTTTTGTAATATCTGAGTTGTAAGCCTGTAATTATAAATGCTGAGGTAGGGCTGAGTGCCTGAGGTGTAGAACTTGTGAAAGTCTGAGTTGTAAGACTAGTGATAAAGGATGAGGTAGGGATGAGGCCTGAGGTAGGATTCTTGGGAAGAATCTTAGATAAGACTTGTATAAATCTGAGCTGTAGGAACTAATCTAGTTCTGAGTTGTAAGATCTGTGGATTTTTGTAAGTGGAAGGAAGTTGGGCTGAATCCAGTTTTTTACTGGATAGGCGAAGGGGGAAAGTTGATGTACCCATACCTTGGGGAACCACTATAAATCTGGTGTATGCTGTGCTGTGATTATTGTGCTGCGTATTGAATTTTCTGTGCTGAGTTATAACTAGCTAATTGCCTAAAATTCTAAAAGAAAATTAGAACCTATTCACCCCCCCCCTCTAGGTGTCTAGTCTCTTGAAATCAAGTCTTTCACCGGGGATCTTTGGCTCGGTGGTTGATACATCAACGTTGCATGTACATAAATTATAAGATGGTGGGTCTTCGGTACTGGAGGGTCAATGCACCGATGCCAATACGTTGACTCGGCAAGTGTTGTTTTGCACTTTGCCAAATTAATTCCGGTGGACTAGCCGACAAAGAGTACACAGGAG
The DNA here is from genome assembly GCA_039513925.1 of Platanthera zijinensis. NCBI lineage: Eukaryota > Viridiplantae > Streptophyta > Magnoliopsida > Asparagales > Orchidaceae > Platanthera > Platanthera zijinensis. The sequence goes on along the minus strand of CM077095.1, from coordinate 71,179,373 downwards.
CTCCGCTTAGTGCACCAGCGTCGAGGCTTACGATAGGTCTGACTGGTAGTGCAATTACCGGTTTAGAGGTGGGATAGGCTCAACCCACCGCTTCCGTTTGCCACTACAGAGGTATCCTGGGAGGTTAGGCTCTAAAAAGGGGGAACTAAAGGTCTGTGTGTACAGAGTCGAGTGAGTGTGTTGCACTTGCATGATTCATATCATAGCACACTTGCATATCATAGAATAACCATTGCATTTAACCCTTGACACTTATTGTATAAAATGGTATGAGACTTTTTATACAATACGCCCCGCCAAACGACCCCTTGGTTTATAAGCTCGTGTGAGCGTGCTTATAAGTTAAGGTTTATTTTGTGAATATATAAATAATGCTTGCTTAAAAACCGACACTCTATCGTATAAATTGGTATGGGACTTTTTATACGATAGGAGCCTTGCAGAAGATCCCTTAGCTTATGTGTTTATATATAAGTTAAGGTTACTTATTTCTTGTTCAATTTTTCATACTTATATTACTGCCACATATACTTATAGAACTGTTAGATTAGTTCCTCCATCACCTGCTTCTTCTTCATTCTCCACCCTCACTACCCCTCCTTTCCTTCTCCCCGCTCGATGCCTAGGAGCCATGTTGGAAGGGGTAGAGGATGATAGGACTTAGTCTTTTAGACTAACGGTTTTCGAACCACATCATTTTAGGGGACCGTGGAGCCCAGCATGGAGGAGCATCCCCGGAGGTCGGCATGCTTGGAGATGGGACAGTCTAGCACCGGAGTTCAGACAGCTGGGACTGTGAGTCCCGATCATTAGTAGTTATTTTAGTTTAGCTTCCGCGATGAGTGATATGTAGTGAGGATATTGATGTATCGGGCGTGAGCCGCATTTTTCAGTACTTCTTTTATTATTATTACGGTGGACTCTCCCTTCATGGAGATTATTCATTATATATGTGATCTCTGTGGACCTGTGTTAGAGTTTTTGTTTCATTTACTCTCTTGCTACTTTTTCTGTGATCGATTTGGCCGGCAGGATCGGCGTTTTTTGGTGACGGCCCTCCTGGGTGTGAAGGTGTCACCGCAAAGCAGCGGTTCTGGGCCTAAGACCACGAGGTTTTAAAAAGAAAAAAAAGGGTCGTGCAAGTGGTTTTAGAGGGGACCTCGATCAAAAAGGTAGCAGTCCACAAACCCTGGGTCACCCCCACATGAGTTTAGTTTGGGGACAAACTAAGCAGCAAAAGCAGTGGTGTTCCCATATGGGGGATCACATGTAAATTGTCCACTTTAAATTCGGTTTGGGTCTATTACTTACAAATGATCTTTGTTACGCGGCTTATGACATAGCCTACACCATAGGGCAGAGTCCAGAAGACTCCGAATGTTGCACCACCTCCCCCGATCCCCACTCCATTTCTACAGTCGGAGATGGGGCTGACTTTGACAGCCATACTAGAGGATTTCAGGGCCCAACAGGTTCTGGCTCCGCAGCAAAACCCGGGGCCAATTGGTTGAGTATTTTTCGAGGACTTTCACCCACATCTTACTTGGGGATAGAGTCGGCTGTTCGGATGGAGGAGTGGCGGAACATCATATATGAGATACAGACCGAGATACGGTGTCCATGGGAGGAGAGGGTGCCTTTGGTGGTCTCCTGTTTGGAGTCCCATACCAAGAGATGGTGGAAGACATTGCTGGACACGACGTTTGTTGATAGAGAGGTTATAGACATTGCTTGGGAGGAGTTCAGGGCCGCACGGTTGGTGAAAGTCCACCTAGTGTCAACTACTTACACCTATGGGGGGATAGGTGTCTTTGCAGCGTATTTGCGGAATTAAGGTTTTACCTGCACAAGAAAACAAAACAACACAGCACAAAAAGTACACAAGCAATTTATAGTGGTTCCCCGATTTGGGTACGTCCACTTTCCCCCTTCGACCTATCTCCCAACCAGGGACGACTCGGTCACTTCACCAACAGGATTGAAATCCAATCCTTGCACTACCGGAAGGAACCCTTCCACACGTAGGAGTCAACACTCCCACAACACGGGTTGCACCCAACCCTACAACTGAAGACCAATCGGTCCTTTACAATGAATTAAAAATAGCTTGTAAGAAATACAAACAACGCATGGAGACTAAGGTGTCCCTCTTTGTTCGACGACGTGTTCTTGAGGTCAACGAAGAGTCCACAACCCTAGATCTCACTTGGAGAGAATCTCCCCGAGACCGGCGGCGGCAACGAGCGGTGGCGAGGCACTCGGTGTTGGCGGCGGCAACTGAAAACAGCAGCAAAGCACTGGAGATCCAATCTTCTTAGCGAAGTCGGCAAGGTCTACCAACGGTCACACGAGGATCGATCGTCTCGATCGATTCGGACGGGGAAAGATTTCCCTATCTCAAATCAAGAGACAAAAGATCTCTGGATAGACACGTGAGACGCTGTGCAGGACTAGGCTTCTATCACCGAGGATCTGGAGGAGATCGAGATCGGCTTCGGTGATCGGCTGCGGCGACGGAGGCGGAGCAAGTTCGCGAGATTAGGGTTTTGTCGGCCGCATTTTTTCGTATCTCGTCTATGTATTTTACTGTACACAAATACCAGAGTATTTATACACTAGGTCAAGAGATGACCGTTGTGGGCCCCACCATCAGTAAGACCGAAGTCTGGTTCAAAATCTCGCAGATGTCGTGGACCGGTCCAGGCAGAGTCGGAAAAATACCTAAGTCAAATTCGGCGAGAATCGTGGGTGATTCTCGACGAATCGGCGAGAATCACTTACGATTCTCGCCGAATTCTACTTAGAGAATTCTAGCAGCACAGGTTACAGAGGCCAGGGAGAATCGGTGGGAATCACCTTGGATTCTCGCCGACTCGTCGAGAATGCAAAGTCATTCTCGACGAATCGGTGAGAATCACTTGGTGATTCTCGACGATTCTGCCTTAGATGATTTTTCTGACTGCGTCGAGACAGCCGGCCCAACCCGGCAAGAATCAACTAATGATTCTCGACGACTCATCGAGAATCACTGGTGATTCTCGACGAATCGGTGAGAATCACTTAGTGATTCTCGACGATTTACACTTAGACGATTCTCGTCTTTCAACCCGTGAGATGGTCTTTGGCCCATCCTTGCTCCTTGTCTGCTCTTGCTTTATCATAGCCCTGTACTTGAAATTAAGTACACCCCAATAGAGAGAGTACACGTAGGCCAACACACTGATCTGCTCAACGAGGGATTACGTTGCACAGACCCGTGTATATTGACCCACTGCACCCTGACATTGGTGTGTACTTAGCATGGAATAACTGCAAGCACAACTAGAAGAAATTCATCAAATACATAGTCTATTTACCTTAGCTTGTACAGGGGCTTCTTCAAATCAGGTACATTGTGGATACAATACCCAACAATCTCCCCCTATTTGAAGAAGCCTAAACCCTACAAGCTAAGGTGAATAGAGCATATAGAAATGAAAATCATAAACTTAAAATTGAGTTGAGAGAGATATTCATTACCAATTAGATATTCATTACCAATTTCTTGAGAGCAAACTTGGAGCCACCTTAGCCTTAGCCGAGAGGGTAATCTCCCCCTTTTCGGCTTCTGCAAATCGGGAACTGAAGCATGTGACACCATGCTCCCCCTCAGTTCTTGTACCTTTGCTTTCACCAAATTCCTAGTAGAGGCTCCCCCTAGACGCATGAGCCTTGAGCTCCTGTAGTCTTCATTCTTCGTAGTTTAGCATCCCCAATTCAGTTTTGAACATACTGAACTTGGCCTCGTCAAGGGGCTTTGTGAAAATGTCTGCAATCTGCTTGTCAGTGGGAACATAGCAGAGAGAGTTGTCCTTGTTCTCCGCGTGCTCCCGAATGAAATGGTAACGCACTTTAATATGCTTTGTTCTACTGTGCGATACCGGATTGTTGGCAATAGCAATTGCACTGGAGGAGTCGCAGTACATCGGTACTTCCTTGAACTTGAGGTCATAGTCGGCTAACTGGTTTCTTATCCATAGGAGTTGTGCGCAACAGCTCCCAGCCGAGATGTACTCAGACTCCGCAGTGGAGGTTGCAACACAATTCTGCTTCTTGCTGTTCCATGAAATAAGCCTTCTTCCGAGGAATTGACACATCCCGGAGGTGCTTTTCCTGTCATCCCTACTTCCTGCAAAATCAGCATCTGAAAAACCCTATTAGCTCGACATCATTGCTTCTCGGGTACCATAAGCCAAGATTAGGGGTACCTTTAAGGTATCTGAGAATTCGCTTTGCAGCGACATAATGAGATTCCTTAATGTTCACCTGATATCTGGCACAAACACATGTGGAGAACATGATATCCGGTCTACTTGCAGTAAGATAGAGCAGAGATCCAATGATGCTTCTGTATTTGGTTTCATCAAACGGTTTCCCTTTCTCATCCTTATCCAGAGACATGGTGGATCCCATTGGAGTCCTCATAGAGGTTGCATTCTCCATTCCGAATTTCTTGAGGAGTTCATTTGTGAACTTCGTCTGAGAAAAGAAGATTCCTTCCTCAGACTGTTTCACTTGAAGTCCCAAGAAATACTTCAGCTCTCCCATACTGCTCATTTCAAACTTTCCTTGCATAAGTTTGGAAAACTTTTTGCAAAGATTGTTGTCCGTTGAGCCGAATATAATGTCATCAACATAGATTTGCACCAGCAAAATCTTGCCTTTGACTTCCCTGAGAAATAATGTCTTATCTATTTTTCCTCTAGAGAACTTGTTCTCAAGAAGAAAACTAGACAATGTCTCATACCAAGCTCGAGGAGCTTGTTTTAGGCCATATAGCGCTTTATTAAGAAAATATACATGATTAGGATAAGTTGGATTGACAAAACCTGGAGGTTGAGCAACGTATACTTCCTCTTTCAAATCTCCATTCAAGAAAGCCGATTTCACGTCCATCTGATAGACTGTAAATCCTTTGTGAGAGGCATAAGCTAGGAATAGCTGGATTGCCTCGAGCCGTGCAATTGGTGCAAACGTCTGGTCAAAGTCAATCCCCTCCTCCTGTCTGTATCCTTGAGCCACCAGTCTGGCTTTGTTCTTAATGATGACTCCATGTTCATCCAACTAGTTTCTGAAGATCCACTTGGTGCCAATCACATTTTGCGTCTTCGGTCTGGGAACCAGCGTCCAGACTTCGCATCTTTCGAATTGATGCAGCTCCTCTTGCATGGCCAAAACCCACGACGCGTCTTTGTTCGCTTCGTCGAACTTCTTTGGCTCGACCTGTGACAGGAAGGTGTCTGAGCTCTAGAAGTCTGGCGTCAGGAGCTTCGACTACTTCTTGGGCATCTCCTTCTTCTAAAAGATTTGCTCTATTTTTGATCTTCAACTTCTCCAGCTGACGTCGAGGTGGAAACCTTGACGTACTTGGGAGTTGCACCTTTAGCAGTCTCATCTAAGCTTAGCTGTTCAAGCCTTGCACCATAGTTAGCGTTATCTCTTTTCCCTTGATCTTGTTCCATGGCAAGCCTGGAACATCTCTTGTCTAGGTCCCATCATGTACCTGGGTACCTAGACTATCCTGCAAAAAAGAATTACCTTTCCTTAGGAACCCAATATGTATTGGGTCCTAGGTTCTTGTCAGCATAAAATCTTGAATGCCTTCCTGCAGGAATCCTGTCAGGAAGACTAACTCTGCCCAGAGGAAGTGGACATACCCTTGCCCTTGGCACAGAGGGATTGTGCCAACAATCTACGGCAAAGTGACCCACCTTGCCACAGCACCAACACTCGTGAATGTTGTATCGCCGTTTATGACCTGATCTGTTGACTGAGGTAGTCATGATCTTCGGTCTAAACGGGATAAAGCCGGTTCTGCTCACAAAATTGCCTTTTCCACCGTGACACATGGGAGGGTGGAAAGAATGCATGTGGTGAGTGTCAAGTGGCCTTGGAGGTGGTGCCTTTCTTTCAGTCAGCACGCTTCCAGAGGCCCCATGGGTACTTACCACATGTTTCCTGACCCCCCTTTCCTGTGTCCTAGGGTGGAAAGAACTGCAGTGATAGCTGGTTCCGGTAGATTCATGATGAGTTGGGGCTGAGGCCGAGAATACAAAGGTGAAAGTTCACCTAGTGTCAGCTACCTTCACCTATGGGGGGGGGGGATAGGTGTCTTTGTAGCGTATTTGCGGAATTAAGATTTACCTGCACAAGAAAACAAAACAACCAAGCACAGAAAATACACAGGCAATTTATAGTGGTTCCCCGATTTGGGTACGTCCACTTTCCCCCTTCGACCTATCTCCCAACAAGGGACGACTCGGTCACTTCACCAACAGGATTGAAATCCAATCCTTGTACTAACGGAAGGAACCCCTCCATACGTAGGAGTCCACACTCCCACAACCCGGGTTGCACCCAACCCTTACAACTAAAGACCAATCGGTCCGTTACAAAGAAATTGAAAATGCTTGTAAGAAATACAAACGATGTTTGGAGAGTAAGGTGTCCCTCTTCGTTCGACGACGTGTTCTTGAAGTCAACGAAGAGTCCACAACCCTAGATCTCTCTTGGAAAGAATCTTCCCGAAATCGGCGGCGGCTTAAAGCGACGGCAAGGTTCTCGGAATCGGCGGCGGCGACGGAGAGCAGCAGCAGTGCCAACTTGATTCAAACTTCGTAGCGAAGGAAGCAAGGTCTTCCAACGGTCACACTAGGATCGATCGTCTCGATCGATTCGGAAGGGGAAGGATTTTCCCGATCAACGAATCAAGAGACAAGGGATCTCTGGTTAGACGCGTGAGACGCTATGCTAGCCTAAGCTTCGGTCGCCGGAGATCTGGAAGAACCTGAGATCAGCAGCGGCGACAAGTGCACGAGCGGCGGAGAGATCGACGGAGCGTTAGGGCTTGTCGGCGGCTCGTGCTTTTTGAAATCTCCTGTATCTCTATTTGTTGTTCATACATACGGAGTATATATACATTAGGTCAAGTATATGACCGTTGTGGGTCCCACCGATAAGAAGACTTGAGCCCGGTTCGAAACAGTTTAGATAATTTGAACCGGTCCAGAGAACAACAGGAAATCGCCTAAGTCAAATTCGGCGAGAATCGTAGGTGATTCTCGCCGAATCGGCGAGAATCACTTACGATTCTCGCCGACTTCTACATAGTCGAATTCTGGCTATGCAGATACAGAAGCCGGGGAGAATCGGTGGGAATCACTTTTGATTCTCACCGAATCGTCGAGAATGCAAGGTCATTCTCGACGAATCGGCGAGAATCATAAGTGATTCTCGACGATTCTGCCTTAGAAAATTTCCCTGCCTGTGTCAAGATAGCCGGCTCAACCCGGCGAGAATCATCTAGTGATTCTCGGCGACTCGTCGAGAATCACTCATGATTCTCGACGAATCGGCGAGAATCACTTAGTGATTCTCGACGATTTTCACTTAGACGAATTTCGTCTTTCCTCTCGAGAGCTGGTCTTTGGCCCATCCTTGCTCCTTGTCTGCTCTTGCTTTATCATAGCCCTGTACTTGAAATTAAGTACACCCCAATAGAGAGAGTACACGTAGGCCAACACACTGATCTGCTCAACGAGGGATTACGTTGCACAGACCCGTGTATATTGACCCACTGCACCCTGACATTGGTGTGTACTTAGCATGGAATATCTGCAAGTACAACTAGAAATATTTCATCAAATACATTGTCTATTTACCTTGGCTTGCACAGGGGCTTCTTCAAATCAGGTACATTGTGGATGCAATACCCAACAATCTCCCCCTATTTGAAGAAGCCTAAACCCTACAAGCTAAGGTGAATAGAGCATATAGGAATGAAAAACCGAAACTTAAAAGTGAGGTGATAGGGATATGCATTACCCGTTACTTGAGAGTAAACTAGAACATTGAGCTACCTTAGCCTTAGCTGAGAGGGTAATCTCCCCCTTTTCGGCTTCTGTAAATCTGGGTCTGATGCACCTGACATCATGCTCCCCCTCAGTTCGTGCACTTATGTTGTCACTTGAGTTTCTGGCAGATGCACCCCCGAGATGCACGAGCCAGGAACGTCTGGAGTCTTCATTCCTCATAGTTGAGCATCCCCAATTCAGTTTTGAAGAGACTGAACTTGGCCTCGTCTAAGGGCTTTGTGAAAATATCTGCAATCTGCTTGTCCGTGGGGACATAGCAGAGAGAGATGTCCTTGTTCTCCATGTGCTTCCGAATGAAGTGGTAGCGCACTTCAATATGCTTCGTTCTGCTATGCGATACTGGATTGTTTGTGATGGCAATTGCACTTGAGGAGTCGCAGTACATGGGTACTGCCGTGAACTGCAGATCATAGTCTGCTAACTGGTTCCTTATCCATAGGAGTTGTGCGCAACAGCTCCCTGCCGAGATGTACTCAGACTCTGCTGTGGAGGTTGCGACACAATTTTGCTTCTTGTTGTTCTATGAGATAAGCCTTCTTCCGAGGAATTGACACGTCCCGGAGGTACTTTTCCTGTCATCCCTACTCCCTGCAAAATCAGCATCTGAAAAACCTATTAGCTCGACATCATTGTTTCTCGGGTACCACAAGCCAAGATTGGGAGTACCTTTAAGGTATCTAAGAATGCGCTTTGCAGCGACATAATGAGATTCCTTAGTGCTCACCTGATATCTGGCACAAACACATGTGGAGAACATGATATCCGGTCTACTGGCAGTAAGGTAGAGCAGAGATCCAATGATGCTTCTGTATTTGGTTTCATCGAAAGGTTTACCTTTCTCATCCTTATCTAGAGACATAGTGGATCCCACTGGAGTCCTCATAGAGGTTGCATTCTCCATTCCGAATTTCTTGAGGAGTTCATTTGTGAACTTCGTCTGAGAGATGAAGATTCCGTCCTCAGACTGTTTCACTTGAAGTCCCAAGAAGTACTTCAGCTCCCCCATACTGCTCATTTCAAACTTTCCTTGCATAAGTTTGGAAAACTTTTTGCAAAGATTGTTATCCGTTGAGCCAAATATGATGTCGTCAACATAGATTTGCACCAGCAAAATCTTGCCTTTGACTTCCCTGAGAAACAATGTCTTGTCTATTTTTCCTCTAGAGAACTTGTTCTCAAGAAGAAAACTAGACAATGTCTCATACCAAGCTCGAGGAGCTTGTTTTAAGTCATATAACGCTTTATTAAGAAAATAGACATGATTAGGATATGTAGGATTGACAAAACCTGGAGGTTGAGTGACGTATACTTCCTCTTTCAAATCTCCATTCAGGAAAGCCGATTTCACGTCCATCTGATAAACTGTGAATCCTTTATGGGAGGCATAGGATAGGAATAGCCGGATTGCTTCGAGCCGTGCAACTGGTGCAAACGTCTGGTCATAATCAATCCCCTCCTCCTGTCGGTAACCTTGAGCCACTAGTCTGTCCTTGTTCTTTATGATGACACCATGTTCATCCAGGTTGTTTCTGAAGATCCACTTAGTGCCAATCACATTCTGCTTTTGAGGTCTGGGAACAAGCGTCCAAACGTTGCATCTTTCGAACTGATGCAATTCATCTTGCATGGCCAAAATCCAGGCAGCATCTTTGTTTGCCTCGTCGAACTTCTTTGGCTCAACCTGGGACAGAAAGCTAAGATGCAAAATCTCATTAATAGTACCTCGGCGAGTTCTGACCCCGTCACGAGGATCTCCGATGATCTGATCTCTGGGATGATCCCTCACGTGTCTGAGCTGTAGAAGTCTGGCGTCAGGAGCGTCGACTACTTCTTGGGCATCGCCTTCTTCTAAAGGATTTGCTCCATTTTGATTTTCAACTTCTCCGATCTGCGTAGAAGTGGATACCTTGACGTATGTTGGAGGTGCATCTTCCTCGGGCTCATCCAGTTGCAACCTTTCGAGTCTGTCACCTGCATCTTCAGGAAGAAGACTAGAAGTCTTGCAATTAAGCAAACTTCCTTCATCAAATACAACATTGATTGACTCCTCTACCACTAGGGTTTTCTTGTTGAAAACTCTATAAGCCCGGCTGCGACTACTATAGCCCATGAATATGCCTTCGAAGCATTTTTCACCAAACTTAGTACGCGGGTACTTCCCATTATTCAGTACATAGCATTTGCAGCCAAAGATCCTCAGGTAGGACATGGTTGGTTTCTTGCCTTTCAGTAACTCATAGGGAGTCATGCGATGGCTCTTGTTTATCAATGCCCGGTTTTGTACATGACAAGCCGTATTAACAGCCTCGGCCCAGAAGTATTCTGGGAGAGAGGCGTCATTCAACATTGTCGTGCACGCCTCAATGAGTGTTCTGTTTCTCCTCTCCGCCACTCCGTTCTGTTGAGGAGTGCGAGGGGAGGAGAACTCATGAAACATACCAAGTTCTTCACAGAACTCTGTCATAGCCCCAGACTCAAACTCTGTTCTGTGGTCACTTCTGATTTTGACCACAGAGCAGTTAAGTTCATTCTGTATCTGCTTGACAAAATTAGTGAAGATGTCAAATGTATCTGACTTGCGTTTTAAAAAGAACACCCACGTAAACTGAGAGTGATCATCTACAATTACTAGCGTATATGACTTCCCTCCTAAGCTATGAACTTCCATAGGACCAAACAAGTCCATGTGCAGAAGATAAAGACAACTGGAGGAATCTTTGTCTGGGATGCCCTTAAAGGTAGCCCGAGTCTGCTTGCCCATTTGACATGCAGGACATGGACTATCTTTAATGCACTTAATAATGGGAGTGTCCCTTACTAAGTCTTTGGAAAATAGCATATTGATTGTCTTGTAATTAATGTGTGCCAATATCTTGTGTCATTGTTCGCAAAGAGATGCACTGTCTTTTGCTACGAGGCATACAGGGGTAGAAGAGTCTAAACTAAGGAAATCTAAATAGAAAATATTTCTGCTCCTAATGCCAGTTAATACTGTCTCCGAAGAGTCACATGATATTATCAGGCATTTATCCTTGCAGAACTTAACGTCATACCCTTTATCACATAACTGGCTTACGCTGATCAGGTTATGATTTAACCCTTCAACATAGGCTACGTCGGAGATAGAGAGTATACCGTTGGAAATCATACCGTAACCTCTGGTGACTCCCCAATCAGATCCCCCAAAGATGACTTTGGGTCCATTCTCGACTGGGGTGTACTCCCGCAGCAGGCTTCTTGTCCCAGTCATATGACGGGAGCATCCACTGTCCAAATACCAAATAGGAGTTTTGTTGGCCTTTGGATATTCCTGCAAAACAGAATTAGTTTGCCTTAGGAACCCAATCGAACTTGGGTCCTATATTTCTTGTTAGCATACTCCCCCTCGATTGGTTAACTCTACGAGTGGTCGGCCTCGCATTGCTAACATAAGGAGTCTCGTTATACCTTGGATTAAACCAACAATCCACGGCAAAGTGACCAATTTTGCCACAGCACCAGCAGTCAAACCTGTTATACTTCCTCTTGGGCGCCTGCTTTACCCTTGAGACGTGGGGTTCATCTGGGGCCGAAGACCTGGAGGTGGAGGCAACATGATGACCACAGTCACATGACTTCTTCACCTCTTGGCTTTTCAGTGTAACATGCTTGGCCTTAGGTGCCAGCTTCCTATTATGGCCGCTAGAGAATTGACCATAATTTCCCAAGTGGATTTCCTCATAGGGTGCCTTGAAGACACTCTCACTGAAGTTACGGGGAAAGGTCCACCCATCATATCGGCTCTTCGGCTTTGTAACCGAGGGCCTGAAGTGATGCCCATATGTTGACTCAAAGTCATGTTGGTTATAGGGAAAGCTAGGCTTTCTGAACTCAACAGGACTGAGTGGGGCCTTTCCTTTCTCATCAGCAGAGGCTTTCTTGGCAGCCTTATTCTTTCTCCTGTTCCTGTTTCTCCTGCACGAGGAGCTAGATACCCCTACGTGCCCCAAGCCTGCCCCTTTGGCTTGAGCAGAGAAGGTATCAACTAATGGAAGAACAGTTTTTGGCATAGAGAAGCTCTTGACGATCTTCCTTTCTGCCGCAAGTAGTTCTTCCAACTTGTCGACTTCCTCCTGCTTAAGATCAAGGAGCTTAAGAGACTCTGAATGCTTTGAAGTCAGGTCCAAGTGCTCCTGTCGGAGGGAGATCAAACTGGTGATCTCTTCCCTCAGGGAGACACTCTCACCTTTAAGGAATTTGACTTCCTTTTTCTCCGCCTTCAGTTTCTTTCGACATTTCAGGAATGTATTGAGAAAAAGCTCATACTTATCTAGGAGTTCAGCTTCAAGGGCAGAGGGGCTATCCTCAGCATCATCATCCTGAGACTCAGGATCAGAGTCAGAGTCGGAGAGAGGGGTGTGAGCTTTTACCTTCCTAGTAAATGGGGGGCATTCTCCTTCTGAGTCAGAGCGACCCATTAGCCCAAAGTAGGCTTCCTCATCATCACTGGTGTCTGACGTGTCAGATTCACTCAGCGTCTTTGGCTTCTTTGCGATGTAACTCCTCTCCTTCTTCTTGTCTTTTGAGGACCTGTGCTCCTCTCCCTTTCCCTTTTCCCTCTTGCCTTGATGGCAGTCGGCCACGAAGTGTCCTGGCTTGTTGCAACCAAAGCATATAATGTCAGAAGAGCGGTGTTTGTTCGGTTTGGAAACATACCTGTCAGAAGAATAGTTCTTCTTCTGATCCCTTGAGGAGGAGCCGTTTCTCTTTCTCTGATTCCTCAGCTTGAGGAACTTCTTGAATTCCCGTGTGATAAGGGATAAATCTTCCTCAGATAACTCTGATCCGGAGGAGCTCGGCTCAGAGTCTTCCTCTTCATCCCTCTTCCACGCACGGGAGGAAGCAACACCCTTACCCTTTCTGGATTGAATGGCTTTCAGAGCCACTGTCTTTTCCTTGGCCGCGGCTTTCTCTGCTTCCTCTTCAGCCTTCCTTGTGTTCAACTAAAGCTCATAGGACATGAGCTTCCCGAACAGAATCTGAGGGTCGGTTTCCGCAAGTCTGCCAAACTCGCGGATGGCGCAGATCTTTGTGTCCCATTCCTTAGTGAGTGACCTAAGGAATTTATCAATGAGTTCACCGTCAGTGAACACTCTTCCATATCCTTTGAGTGTATTGACGATCTTGAGGAAGTTTTTGAAGGTGACTCCGATCTCCTCCTTTGGCCCTTGTCTGAAGGCCTCATATTTCTGATTGAGGAGGGATCTCCGATCGTCCCTCACTTCATCTGTGCCCTCCATTAGGACAATCAGACAGCTCCAGAGATCCTTGGCTGTCCTGCAGTTGCTGAAGTTCTGCATCATAGAGTCGTTAACTGCGCTCACCAGGATGTTGTGAGCTTTCTTGTCGAGTCCGAACAACACCATTTCGTCCTTGTCCATTTCCGAAAGTTTCTTGGGTACTTTCTTGGTAGGATCAATAGTGGAGGCCTTAGTGGGAATGTAAGGTCCCTCCTCCACTATCATGAAGAGTCGGGGGTCGACTGCTTCCATGTAGAATCTGATTCTTTCCTTCTAGATAGGAAAGTTCAGTCTGGTGCATACTAGGATTTTGCCGGAGTGCTTGAGTCCGTCCATGGAGGATATCTGTCTGATTATTGACACTGGTGGCAGGATTCTACTCAAGGTGTGAACCTTTTTGATGAGCAACCTCCCTCTGATACCACTTGAAAGTTCACCTAGTGTCAGCTACCTTCACCTATGGGGGGGGATAGGTGTCTTTGCAGCGTATTTGCGGAATTAAGATTTACCTGCACAAGAAAACAAAACAACCAAGCACAGAAAATACACAGGCAATTTATAGTGGTTCCCCGATTTGGGTACGTCCACTTTCCCCCTTCGACCTATCTCCCAACAAGGGACGACTCGGTCACTTCACCAACAGGATTGAAATCCAATCCTTGTACTAACGGAAGGAACCCTTCCACACGTAGGAGTCCACACTCCCACAACCCGGGTTGCACCCAACCCTTACAACTAAAGACCAATCGGTCCGTTACAAAGAAATTGAAAATGCTTGTAAGAAATACAAACGACGTTTGGAGAGTAAGGTGTCCCTCTTCGTTCGACGACGTGTTCTTGAAGTCAACGAAGAGTCCACAACCCTAGATCTCTCTTGGAAAGAATCTTCCCGAAACCGGCGGCGGCTTAAAGCGACGGCAAGGTTCTCGGAATCGGCGGCGGCGACGGAGAGCAGCAGTAGTGCCAACTTGATTCAAACTTCGTAGCGAAGGAAGCAAGGTCTTCCAACGGTCACACTAGGATCGATCGTCTCGATCGATTCGGAAGGGGAAGGATTTTCCCGATCAACGAATCAAGAGACAAGGGATCTCTGGTTAGACGCGTGAGACGCTATGCTAGCCTAAGCTTTGGTCGCCGGAGATCTGGAAGAACCTGAGATCAGCAGCGGCGACAAGTGCACGAGCGGCGGAGAGATCGGCGGAGCGTTAGGGCTTGTCGGCGGCTCGTGCTTTTTGAAATCTCCTGTATCTCTATTTGTTGTTCATACATACGGAGTATATATACATTAGGTCAAGTATATGACCTTTGTGGGTCCCACCGATAAGAAGACTTGAGCCCGGTTCGAAACAGTTTAGATAATTTGAACCGGTCCAGAGAACAACAGGAAATCGCCTAAGTCAAATTCGGCGAGAATCGTAGGTGATTCTCGCCGAATCGGCGAGAATCACTTACGATTCTCGCCGACTTCTACATAGCCGAATTCTGGCTGTGCAGATACAGAAGCCGGGGAGAATCGGTGGGAATCACTTTTGATTCTCACCGAATCGTCGAGAATGCAAGGTCATTCTCGACGAATCGGCGAGAATCATAAGTGATTCTCGACGATTCTGCCTTAGAAAATGTCCCTGCCTGTGTCAAGATAGCCGGCTCAACCCGGCGAGAATCATCTAGTGATTCTCGATGACTCGTCGAGAATCACTCATGATTCTCGACGAATCGGCGAGAATCACTTAGTGATTCTCGACGATTTTCACTTAGACGAATTTCGTCTTTCCTCTCGAGAGCTGGTCTTTGGCCCATCCTTGCTCCTTGTCTGCTCTTGCTTTATCATAGCCCTGTACTTGAAATTAAGTACACCCCAATAGAGAGAGTACACGTAGGCCAACACACTGATCTACTCAACGAGGGATTACGTTGCACAGACCCGTGTATATTGACCCACTGCACCCTGACATTGGTGTGTACTTAGCATGGAATATCTGCAAGTACAACTAGAAATATTTCATCAAATACATTATCTATTTACCTTGGCTTGCACAGGGGCTTCTTCAAATCAGGTACATTGTGGATGCAATACCCAACAAAAGGGCTCAGGATGAGCCTTGGGTATTCTCTCAGGGGTAGCCATGACAGCTCTGGCACTGTGGGTATTTCCACATGAGGGCTGATCATTCTTGCAGTGACCATGGTTGTTCCTATGGTCATACCTGTAGGCATGATGAGTACCTTTCCTTCCTGGAGTGGGGGGTCTAAATACCGTTTCCCCATTTCTCCATGAATTGATAATTCGGGAGATCCACCCATTTTCTTCCTTTCTTTTGATAGCATCAACCTTGGAAAAGTTGGATACTATCCTCTTCTCATTCTCTAGACTACTCTCTAGATCTAAGATTTTAGAGTCCTTAACCTTATTGGATGCAAATTGGAGAACCAATAAGATTTTCAGCTGAGCAATCTCCTTAGCTTGCTCCTTCACAAGTAAGTTGCTCTTCTGAAGGGCACTCACAAGGGAATCAGGATTTTCAATCTTTTGATTGAAGCTATCCATATCCCTTGCATCTCTGGAAGGACTACCCTCTAAATTGTTCCTGTCTTCCGGAACTTCAAGAGGAGAGGGGCATGTGGAAGAAGTTACCTCCTCCTGGCTTTGTTGTTCAGGGTTGCCGTTAATATCGGCAGAGACTGTTGAGTCAGCTTCATCAGAACTGCTTTCCTCAACTTCTTCTTCAGTCTCTGACAAGGACACAGGAGCCCTGATACTGACAGATTGATCATGCACTTCATCTTCAGAAATGAGGACCCCTACATAGGCTTCATCCTCTTGTTGACGACTGGTCCCTGTTTTCTCTGATCCCTCCATGAGGTCTGAGATGGTTTGCCACATGGACTTGGCTGTCCTATACTTGTCCACTCTAGAGCGAGATAGTCCAGACCAGACATCAGTGATGATCTGACGAATCACCTGATCCAGGTTGAACAGTGAGAGCTCTGTCTCCGACATCTCTTTGGGACACTTGGGGATTTGGATATCTTTCCCCGAGCCGGAAGCCTTCATGGGAATGAAGGGACCCTCTTCCAGAATGAGTGATGCTCGAGGGTCGATGGCCTCCAGATGAAATAGTACTCTCATCTTCCATACAGGATAGTACTCCTTTGTACATGAGGGGAGTCTTAGAGGAAGGACATCATAATCCAACTCCATGCTTGAGTCTGATCTTCTTGTTGACACTAGATTCAGGAACTTACTCGAGGTGTTAACCCCTTTGATGAGTAACCTCCCTCTGATACCACTTGAAAGTCCACCTAGTGTCAACTACTTACACCTATGGGGGGATAGGTGTCTTTGCAGCGTATTTGCGGAATTAAGGTTTTACATGCACAAGAAAACAAAACAACACAGCACAAAAAGTACACAAGCAATTTATAGTGGTTCCCCGATTTGGGTACGTCCACTTTCCCCCTTCGACCTATCTCCCAACCAGGGACGACTCGGTCACTTCACCAACAGGATTGAAATCCAATCCTTGCACTACCGGAAGGAACCCTTCCACACGTAGGTGTCAACACTCCCACAACACGGGTTGCACCCAACCCTACAACTGAAGACCAATCGGTCCTTTACAATGAATTAAAAATATCTTGTAAGAAATACAAACAACGTATGGAGACTAAGGTGTCCCTCTTCGTTCGACGACATGTTCTTGAGGTCAACGAAGAGTCCACAACCCTAGATCTCACTTGGAGAGAATCTCCCCGAGACCAGCGGTGGCGACGAGCGGCGGCGAGGCACTCGGTGTTGGCGGCGGCAACTGAAAACAGCAGCAAAGCACTGGAGATCCAATCTTCTTAGCGAAGTCGGCAAGGTCTACCAACGGTCACACGAGGATTGATTGTCTCGATCGATTCGGACGGGGAAATATTTCCCTATCTCAAATCAAGAGACAAAAGATCTCTGGATAGACACGTGAGACGCTGTGCAGGACTAGGCTTCTATCACCGAGGATCTGGAGGAGATCGAGATCGGCTTCGGTGATCGGCTGCGGCGACGGAGGCGGAGCAAGTTCGCGAGATTAGGTTTTTTTCGGCCGCTTTTTTTCGTATCTCGTCTATGTATTTTACTGTACACAAATACCAGAGTATTTATACACTAGGTCAAGAGATGACCGTTGTGGGCCCCACCATCAGTAAGATTGAAGTCCGGTTCAAAATCCCGCAGATGTCGTGGACCGGTCCAGGCAGAGTCAGAAAAATACCTAAGTCAAATTCGGCGAGAATCGTGGGTGATTCTCGACGAATCGGCGAGAATCACTTACGATTCTCGCCGAATTCTACTTAGAGAATTCTGGCAGCACAGGTTACAGAGGCCGGGGAGAATCGGTGGGAATCACCTTGGATTCTCGCCGACTCGTCGAGAATGCAAAGTCATTCTCGACGAATCGGCGAGAATCACTTGGTGATTCTCGACGATTCTGCCTTAGATGATTTTTCTGACTGCGTCGAGACAGACGGCCCAACCCGGCAAGAATCAACTAATGATTCTCGACGACTCGTCGAGAATCACTGGTGATTCTCGACGAATCGGTGAGAATCACTTAGTGATTCTCGACGATTTACACTTAGATGATTCTCGTCTTTCAACCCGTGAGATGGTCTTTGGCCCATCCTTGCTCCTTGTCTGCTCTTGCTTTATCATAGCCCTGTACTTGAAATTAAGTACACCCCAATAGAGAGAGTACACGTAGGCCAACACACTGATCTGCTCAACGAGGGATTACGTTGCACAGACCCGTGTATATTGACCCACTGCACCCTGACATTGGTGTGTACTTAGCATGGAATAACTGCAAGCACAACTAGAAGTAATTCATCAAATACATAGTCTATTTACCTTAGCTTGTACAGGGGCTTCTTCAAATCAGGTACATTGTGGATACAATACCCAACAGTTGGAGCACTTCATTCCACAGTCGACAAGAGATGAGTTGGAGGACCGATTTCTGCAGCTGAGGCAGGGCAACAATAATACGGTGGAGTACCATCGGGAGTTCAATCATTTAGCCCGGTTTGCAGATTCTTATCAGTTGGATGAGGCAGGATACACCAAGAGGATCTATAAGGGCGTGCAAGAGGATCTGAGAGAGGCTCTGTTGTTCATATCCGACGGGCCTATTCCTCAGATATTGGAGATGACGAAGAGGATTGAGGCAGATTGGCACACTACTCGAGGTCAGAAGCGACCAACTGAGGATCAGGGCCGGGGAGCCAGAAATGATCAGCGACGGGGCCGCATTGTTGATGGAAGAGATGGGAGAAGGTCAGAGGACCAGCCTCGGTAGGAGGTGAGACAGGAGTCGAGGGAGCCGATGGTAATGGCTCCTCAACCTCTCCAGATGCGGGAGATGCAGAGACCCGGGGGTATGGCATGTCCCCCGCTCGAGTGCTACTACTATCATCAGGTGGGGCATATCCGGAGAAACTGCCCTATGAGCGGGGCACCACTACCAACACCACCGGCTGCCCCGCCTGCACAGCAGTTTGGAGTCCGAGGATGTGTATACTAGGGCGGAGACTACTGGTAGGAGAGGGAGCAAGTGTATGCCTTGGATCTAGCTTAACCACAGAACCCGAAGTAAGTGATAACAGGTACGCCAGTAAATTTTAAGTCCTTTCTTTCCTAAAAAAAACTAGACTCATGTATATAGAATTGATAAACTAGGAAAGAAAAACCATAGCTAGATTTCTAAGATATTTAACTACCCCAGGCAAAGTCTTCATCAGCGGCAAACCCGCTTATACGCTGTTCAATACAGGTGCTTCACACTCGTTTGTGTCGGAGGCTTTTGTAGAAGGACTAGAAGGCGTGGAGCGATTTTATGGCTTGAGGAGGAGGGTGCGTCTACCCAACGGATTGGAGCTATTCACCTCTGCCCACTACAACATGAAGGCGGAGATTGGTGGAAAGGCATTCGAAGCACCTGGAACGATCCTAAGGATGCCAGTCTTTGATCTGATCCTGTGCATGACATGGTTGCATTGGAACCATGCCCAGATTGATTATTTGTCGAAGAGGATCACCTTGAGGCATGGAGATTCCTATGTCGTCATCGAAGGTATTACATTTACCACCCCTCTCTTGTTATCATCCGTACAGGCCGTCAAGGCCCACCTGCAGGGAGAAGAGGTATATCAGGTGCTGTTTGAGATGACTGAGGCCAAGGATTCCATCTCTAGTATTCCAGTGGTGCAGGATTTTGCTGACATGTTCCCAGAGAAGCTGCCAGGTCTACCCCCATATCGGGAAAAGTACTTCCAGATACAGCTCGTGCCAGGAGCTAAGCCAGTGTCGAAGGCTCCCTACCGGATGGCTCCCAAGGAGCTGGTGGAGTTTAGGAGTCAATTGATGGAATTGGTGGAGGCTGGTTTTGTTAGACCGAGTTTCTCGCCTTGGGGAGCTCCGGTACTGTTCGTCAAGAAGAAGGATGGGTCGCTCTCACTATGCATCGACTACCGGGCTCATAATAGACTAACAGTCCGGAATACCTATCCACTGCCAAGGATAGATGAGTTGTTTGAGTAGTTGGAGGGAGCCCACTGGTTCACAAAGTTGGATCTGAGATTAGGTTACTACTAGCTGCGCATTCAGGAGGAGGATATCCTGAAGACAGCCTTCAGCAGTAGATACAGACTATATGAGTTTTCTGTGATGCCCTTCAGGCTCACGAATGCGCCCTCAGCCTTCATGAGCTTGATGAACTGGGTGTTCGAGACATACCTCGACCGGTTTGTCATAATACTTATAGATGACATCCTCATCTATTTAAGGACGAAGGAGGAGCATACAGAGCATCTGGCTTTGACGCTGGGGAAGCTCAGGGAGCATCAGCTATATGCCAAGCTCAGCAAATGCAAGTTTTGGCTGACAGAGGTGGCCTTTCTATGCCATATTATTAGTGGAGCCGGGTTGGTAGTTGACCCAGCTAAGATTCAGGCAGTTCGGGATTGGCCGCCGCTGAAGACGGCCATAGATGTTCGAAGTTTCCTGGGATTGGCTGGTTACTACCGGAAGTTTGTGCAAGAGTTTTCTCAGATATCCCTCCCACTTACTTCGTTGACAAAGAAGGACGCACCATTTGTCTGGACCCCGTAGTGCGAGACGGCTTTCCAGGCAGTGAAGGATCGACTCACGTCGGCCCCCATCCTTGCCTTTCCTTCGGGGAAAGAAGGATTCCAGGTCTACATCGATGCTTCCTACAAGGGCATAGGTGCAGTGCTGATGTATAAAGGCCACGTGATTGCTTATGCTTCCCGCCAGATGAAGAAGCATGAGCAGAACTACCTCGTTCATGACTTAGAGATGGGAGCGGTCGTGTTTGCTCTGAAAGTCTGGAGACACTACCTCTACGGTGTCCACTGTGACATATACTCTAATCATAAAAAATTTAAGTACGTGGATACGCAGAAGGAGCTGAATTTCAAGCAGAGGAGATGGGTAGAGTTTCTAGTAGATTACCAGTACGAGATGCACTACCATCCAGGGAAGGCGAACATGGTAGCCGATGCGCTGAATTGGAGAGTCGCTACCTCCGGAACGGAGCACCAGATTATGTCTATAGAGCTGCTGCAGAGATTAGAAGATATGCACATCATGCTGGTGTTGTCAGAAGACCCCAATCTTTATGAGGAGTATTTAGTCGCGATGAGCGCCACATATGACATTCAAGACCGAGTCAGATATGGGCAGAGACAGGACGCCAAGTTGGAGCCAATATTCCGGGCCTTAGAGGTAG
The DNA here is from genome assembly GCA_039513925.1 of Platanthera zijinensis. Classification (NCBI taxonomy): domain Eukaryota; kingdom Viridiplantae; phylum Streptophyta; class Magnoliopsida; order Asparagales; family Orchidaceae; genus Platanthera; species Platanthera zijinensis. The sequence continues at coordinate 71,158,394 of CM077095.1, read as the reverse complement.
GCACTACTGAAGATTACACACTGAGGGAAGGCCTAGTGTGCTTCAGAGGACGGGTTTATATACCATAGGGAGGCAAGGTCCGAGAGGATATCACAATGGAGGCGCATTGCAGCCGGTATTCGATACACCCGGGCGTTACAAAGATGACTGTGGATCTGAAGAAGACCATGTAATGGCCAGTCATGAAGAAGGATATCACATATTTCGTGACCCACTGTGAGACATGCCAGCTGGTGAAGGCGGAGTGTAAGAAGCCCGCAGGATTTCTGTAACCACTCCCAGTGTCGGAGTTCAAGTTAGAGGATATCGTGATGGACTTCATACATGGGCTTCCCCGATCGCGGACGTGGAACGATTCGATCTGGATGATTATAGACCGGCTGACGAAGGTAGCCAGATTTATCCCGATCAGAAAGGATGACTCGGTTGGTATATCATCCCATTTCCGGTTAGACCCCTAGGAGTCGGTCTGTCGTGACAGAACCCTAGGGAGCCCAAAAATTGAGGTCCATCGACCTAGACTTGGAGTCACGGGTTGTTCATGCCCTTGACCGACCCGTCACGCCCGTGACTAGGGCATGACCCCTTCGACGATCGTCGATCTCAGGAAGACGATCGTCGAGCGCAGGATTTGCAACCCTGGCCTGTCACGCCCGTGACCTACGTGTCACGCCCGTGACCTAGGGCGTGACCCCCTTCGCCGATCGTTGATCTCCGAGAGACGATCGTCGAGGGCAGATTTTGCATCAAGGCCCTGTCACGCCCGTGACCTACGTGTCACGCCCGTGACCAAGGGCGTGACCCCATTCGACGATCGTCGATCTCCGCGTGACGATCCTCGAGGGAAGAATTTGCATCATGTCCCTATCACGCCCGTGACCCACGTGTCACGCCCGTGACCTAGGGCGTGACCACCCTTCGACGATCGTCGATCTCAGGTCGACGATCGACGAACCCAGAATTTGTCACCCAGCCCTATCACGCCCGTGACCTACATGTCACGCCCGTGACAAAGGCCGAAACGTCAGCCAGGCTGGAAATTTCTGTAACCCAAGTCATAATCAATTCTGATTATGGGAATTTACAGCAGGAGTATTTATGGGCCGTTTCTTTCTATAATTACTTATTAAACTGAGAAAGTGTTGGTCTAATAGGAAATCGCCACCTAGATCAGCCTTCTCATCTTCCAACGTTTCCTTTCCTCCACAATAACCAAAATACTATTAAGAGAGAGAATTCATGGCCATGAATGTTTCACCCTTTCCCCTCCCCACTTGGAGATCTATAAAAGCCTCCTTAGAATAAGAGGAGAAGGTTACACCCTTGACCAAACGGATTAAGATTTCTGCTCTTGTTGTACGATAAGTTCGGGAACGCCACCACCGCGCCATGACAATCCGACGTTCATCTCGTCTCCAAACCGCGAACAAGGTCCTCCTCTACTTCTTATCTTGTGGGTAGATCTTAGGATCTTAGAATGAAGTTCGTGCTCAAAGGAGCCGGACCTATCTAACGTTTTCATGGAATACCATGAAAAATATATTTTTTTGGGCACGCCGGAAACTGCCACCTCTGGCGGACAAACCACCGCCAACCGATAGCCATCGCCTCGACGGAGGTGGTGGTGGTGGTGGCTGGCCAGGGAAGTGACCGGACGGCCGGCGATGGATCGCGAAAGTGCTACAAGAAATATGAGTTTTCTGTGTTCTGTCTTCGGGTTCTGTAGAAGATGAACAGTAAAATCACTTTATAATATATAAATTATGTATATAATACATAATGAAAAGATACATTAATTGTGTATATTTTGAGGCTGCAGAACGAGGTACTTAAAGGCCGATTTAGGAAAAATAGTCAGACACGAAAGTTTTAACCCTTCGAGTCTAGATTAATTTAAAATTTATTTTAACTTGTTTGGGTAAGCGGTTTAACCGCAGAACCCATTTTAGTGAGGGTTGTACCTAGAACTGGGCAGAAACTAAAATGGATGCCCACTCTTTGTCCTTTGTCCAAATGACTTGGAATTTGGGCAGAGGGTCACCCATAGCCATATCTAAAGACTGACCAAAAATGGGAATTTTTGGAGATACTTTGCCTAAAGTTTCTGTTTTAATTTAATAAAGTTAGAGTAATTTATTTAAGTAGTCAAATGACCTTCAAACCCTCCCAAATTTTGGTGAGTGGTCCCTGACTATAAAACCTGCATCTGTACAAATTTTCAACTCATTTAGATGAGTTTTGTATAGGGAGTCACCTATTCTTAATAAGGCAATAGAGATGCATTTTTGAGTAAAAAGTGCAGTAGAGGTTGGAACGGTCAAATCACCTCAATAGAGGCTGATATTTCGACCACTGACTTGGAAGAGTTATTTTAACCAACTTGGAGAAAATGGGTTGGTTTAGGGTTGGTCTACCCTAGGATCCAAACTCAAACCCTAAATAGAGGGTTTTGAGGGTTGTGAAAGACATGGGGGCAATTGCTCTCGAATTGCCTTGAAACTCTGTAGAGTTGACATTAGCATGATAAGAATTATCTGGATGGAATCTTGGAGGATTTGGAGACAAGTAGATACATCAAAACCCTAATCTTAGCTTTAGGGTAAAATACTAATTAAGCATAATCTGTCACTAAACATTATCTAAAGGCTGTGAAACTCGGGTAGAGTAAGTTTTGGAGTGGGTAGAATCTATAGCAATTTTACTGGAATTTTATGATGTTTATTTCTAGCACTTCATTTGTAAAGTTGATTATATCCCTAATTGATGTTTTAATTATTTGGATCTGTCTGTTTATTGAAACCCCATAAATCTTGGAATGAAATGTTTTTGGTCAGAATGATTTCTCCTGAATTTTTTTACAATTTTTAGTTGAGTAAATCTAGTACTTCATTCACAAATGTTAAAAAGAGCTTTTATAGTTTAAAAATTAATTATGGATGATATTTCTGTTAAAAAAATATGAGGCTTAGGAATTGAGACTTTCATGCCAAAATATACTTGTAGACATTTATTCATGATTTTTAGAATTGTAGTTACGATACTTTTTTTACAAGTCCACCTTAAGGAGATATTTGATAAATAATTTATTCAGAGATTAATACTTGCTGAAAAATTATGAAATTGGGCCAATGCTATTTTTGAGGCTTTACCTGCATAGTATAATTAATTTATAATTTTTGGATGAATATTCTCTGTACTTGATTCACGAATAACGAAATATAGAAGATATTGCCAAAATAGTTTTAGTGCCCTTTTGATGATAGAAAAATTGTGATACTTTGGATTTACTATTTTAAGATTACATAATATTTAGTATAATTTTGTTGGACATCTTGCATGAGAACTTAGGGTATTTCATGTTCAAACCGGCAGCCCTCGGAATTTTTGAGGAAATTAATTAAATGCTAGATAAATTAGGAAAATTACCATTTTCTGGATTTAGGCTAATTATATCAAGATAAGTCTCCAGTAAATAATTTAGGGCGTTTGGATGAGTATTGGATCACTGCCTAACCGGTTTGACATATAGTCTAGGTTGGTCTGCATATAGCATATGGTTAAATTGCAATAGGACATGATCTGGGATAGTGGTTGGAGTTAGTCATTTTGTCTGGGTGAATAGATCTGGATGATATCGCAATAGAATGATATGAAGAGTAGTGGGAAGTGGTGTTAGCTAGAGTTAAGAGGTGCTCGGGTCCGACGAAAGATCGTCTTTCCCGAAGAGAGGAAGGTTAAAAATCACCCTAGGTTAGTCCATCGTAACATGAGAAGGGAATGGGCAAGGGAATTCTACCAATAATAATAAGTGCCTTGCGAAAGGGAACGATGGGCTTCAGCTACCATCATAGTTCCTAGTGCCCTTTGAGAGCCCTTCACAGGGAATACCGGGGGCAGTCCTGGGTTAACGTAAACTGTAATAACAAACTGATAAGAGTAACTTAGTAATTAGGGTTGCGCGTTTCACAGACACTGCTAGCACCGAATGATGGTTGGGAGCTTCGACTCGGTTGGTTAAAAGACGGACGGAATGGTCCGGGGAGCTTCGGCTCGGTTGGTTAAGAGACGGACCGGATGGTCCGGGGAACTTCGGCTCGATTGGTTAAGAGACGGACGTTTTGGTACAAGGAGCTTCGGCTCGGTTTTTGTGTGATTACGAGTAAACTTGCATGTGCATAAAAGTAAAGAAAATTAAGGTGGTGGGTCTTCGGTATTGGAGGGTCGATGCACCGACGCCAATACGCTGACTCGGCAAGTGTGGTTAGCATTTTGCCAATAGAAGTCTGGTGCGCCAGCCGGCAAGAGTACGCAAGCGTCCGCTTAGTGCACAAAGCGTTGAGGTGTACGATAGGTCTGACTGGTAGTGCTTTACTGGTTTAGAGGTGGGTGAGGCCCAACCCACCGCTTTCGTCTGCCACTACGGAGGTATCATGGGAGGTAACGGCTCCGAAAGGGGAAACTAAAGGTTTGTGTGCACAGAGTAGGGTATGTGAGTTGCACTTGCTTGTTCCATCATACCCACTTACATGTCATAGCATAATCGATTCATTTAACCCCTGACACCTAAAGTATTAGTGGAATGGGACGCTTATACATTAGGACTTGCAAAACGACCCCTTGGTCTATAAGCTTGTGTGGGCAAGTTTATAAATTAAGGTTAAATTCAATATATATAGATGCTGCTGTTTGATAACCGACACCCCAACGTATAAGTGGTATGGGACACTTTATACGATGGGAGCCTTGCAGAAGATCCCTTAGCTTATGCGCTTCTGGACATAAGTTAAGGTTACTTTACCTATTTTCTATTTCTGTCATATTAATTATAGAATTGCTAGATTAGTTCCGCTGCCACCTGTTTGCTTTTGATTTAATCTTCACCTTCATGTCCTTCCATTTCTTCCTCTCCGCTCGGTACCTATGAGTCATGGGGGAAGGGGTAGGGGATGATAGGGCTTAGTCTTTATGACTAACGGTTTTCGAACCGCATCATTTAGGGGATCGTGGAGCCCAGCATGGAGGAGCAGCCCCAGAGACCGGTGCGCTTGGAGATGGGGCAGTCTAGCTCCGGAGTTCATACAGCCGGGACCGTGAGTCTCGACCTTGAGTAGTTTCTGTCTTTTCTTCCGCATGAGTGATTTATAGTGAGGACATGATTGTACCGGGCTTAAGCCCGTATTTTTAGTACTCTGATATACTATTCTGTGGACACTCCCTTCGTGGAGTTTTATTTCTATATATGTGATTTATTTAGGTGGACTTGCTTTTACTTACTTCATTTTATGCTACCTTTCTGTGATCAAATTATCCGGTAGAATCGGTGTTTTGTGGTGATGACCCTTCAAGACGTGAAGGTGTCACCACAAAGCGGCGATTCTGGGCCTAAGACCCCGGTGTTTAAAAAGAAAAAAAAGGGGTCTTATAGTTGGTGTGTTGGTTCGGAAGTTTATGGAGCAGTTCATCCGTTATCACGGCATACCATGGACGATCATATCAGATTGGGATGGACGGTTTACATCCAGGGAGTGGCGATCTGTACAGACTTACTTGGTCACTCGGCTGACATTTATTATAGCTTTTCATCCCAAGATTGACGGGCAGACGGAACGCACTAATACAACTTTGGAAGATCTACTACGACTATGCATTCTGGATTGCGGAGAGCCTTTGGAGAAGCTGTTGCCACTGTTTGAGTTCTCATATAATTACAGCTACCAGTCCAGCATAGGGATGGCTCATTATGAGGCCCTATACGGACGAAGGTGTAGGACTCTGTTGTCATGGATACAGGACAAGGATCCGAAGGCTTTGGGCTCAGAGTTTATTGAGGACACCAAGGCTCAGGTGAAGCTGATATGAGACAGGATGTTAGAGGCTCAGAGCATGCAGGCTAAGTATTACGACACTCGGCATCGTCAGGTGGAGTTTTAGGTGGGCGACCGATTATTCTTGAAGATCCGACTGATGCATGGAGTTTCACGTGTGCGTGGTTGGAAGAAGAAGCTCAGCCCGAGATATATTGGGCCTTACAGGATCCTGGAGTGGATCGGTCCCTTAGCATACAGGCTGGAGCTGCCGTCAGAGCTGGAGGGTCTGCATGACGTGTTTCACATGTCCTCCCTGAGAAGGGCTCTACTACGCCCAGAGCAGTAGATTACGGTCACTTATGGGCCGGTAGCATCTGATCGGTCAGTTCACCTGGAGCCGGTCCGGATTTACGATAAGGGGATACGGGTCTTGTGACGCAAGAAGGTCACGTTGGTCAAGGTCTTGTGGAGAAATCATGGTCAAGAGGAGCACACATGGGAGCCACAGGACTTGATGCAACAAAGGTACCTGGAGCTTTTCAGTCAGATATTCCTTGCAACCACTCGGGATATTACAATTTATTTTTCATACTTGAAAACCCGTAGGCCAAACTCGAATTTCGAGGACGAAATTTTTTTTATGTATTGGAATTTATAACATCCCTCAGACAACTAGATCCCTAGGAGTGGTTTTGTCATGACTAAGTCATGACAAAACCTTAGGAAGACCAAGTGGACCTAGGAATGTAGGTGAGATCACTATGGTCTGCAAATAGTAGATTTCCAAAAACTAGGTTAGGATGATCATAGGGCTTCACCATGACTCCAAGACCCCACCACAACCTCACCAATCTATTGGAAGGTCCATTAGAGCCCTAAGGATCCATTGGAGTTAACCCAGGGTGGTCAAGTTGACCTAGGACCATCCTAGGCCTAAATTGGGCATGGTGCCCTAACTAAGGGCAATGTGGCCCTAATAAGCCAAACCAACCCTACCAAGGTCATCCTAGACTTAAAGTGGGGTCAATGGGTCACCAAAGAACCAATGGGGTCAACTCTAGAGCCTGAGTTGACTCAAGTCAACCCTAACCCTAAAGTTGTAAAAGTGCCCTAACTAAGGGGCAAGTGACCTTCAGGGTGAAAAGTTAACCCTACACAACCCTTCCTAGACCTTAAGGGAAGCCAAGGGGTCACTAGGGACCCATTGGGGTCAACCCAAATGGTCATGTTGACCAAAGTCAACTCTAGCGCTAAGTTGGTCAAAGTGCCCTTCCTAAGGGTCAAGTGACCCCCAAGTGCCAATATAACCCTACCCAGCCCTACCTAAATCCTAGGTGAGGCCAATGGGTCACCAAGTACCCATTGGGGTCAACCCAAAAGGTCAAAAGGACCAAGGTCAACCCTAGTCTTATTTAGGTCAGCTTAGCCCAAATGGGCTAACCCAAGCTCAAGCCCTCTTTCATTTGGGCAAACCAACTCTTAATTATGATATGATATGATTTAGTGGGCTGCAAATAGCCTAAAGGGTTGACCAAGTCGGCCTTGGTAACTAGGAGAGAGAGAGAGAGCTCCACCTCACCCTTAATGGAGGAGAGAGAAAGAGGGAGGAAGAAGCCATTCATGGCTTAGGGAGGCCAAGGGCCACCTTTAATGGTTGGATTCAACTCCTCTGGAGAAGAGGAGGAGTTTCCAGCCTGTTGGAACCCTAGGTTTTGATTTGAGTTCAGTCCTCTCTTTCTGTCTCTTGACCCAAGATTTATCTATGGTCAAAGGTTAGTTGATAGGTTAGATTCTCTAGTTGTGTAGAATTGCTTTTCCAGATGAATATTTGGTTAAGTAGTTTTTCGTTCGACTATGGTCGAACGTCGCTCGACTATCGTCTATCGGCTGATCGACGATCGTCTATCTGTTGGTCGACGTTCTATCTGCGTTGATAGCTCGACTATCTGTTGATAGGTTAACTATCTGTTGTCTTTGATAGTTCGACTATCTGTCCTGATAGTTCAACTATCTGATAGCTCGACTATCTGTTGATAGGTCGACTATCTGTCCGCTTTGATAGTTCGACTATCTGTCCTGATAGTTCAACTATCTGATAGCTCGACTATCTGTTAATAGGTCGACTATCTGTCCGTTTTGATAGTTCGACTATCTGTCCTGATAGTTCAACTATCTGATAGCTCGACTATCTGTTGATAGGTCGACTATCTGTCCGCTTTGATAGTACGACTATCTGTTGATAGGTCGACTATCTGTGTTGCTTTGATATTTCGACTATCTGCTTGGATAGTTCAACTATCTGATAGTTCGACTATCTGTTGATAGGTCGACTATCTGTTTTGTTTTGATAGGTCGACTATCTGTTGATAGGTCGACTATCTATTTTTCCGTGATAGGTCGACTATCTGTTTGATAGGTCGACTATCTGTTTTGTTTGGTAGTTCGACTATCTGTCCGGATAGATCGACTATCTGATAGCTCGACTATCTGTTCTGATAGGTCGACTATCTGCTGAGGTAGTTCGACTATCTTCTTTGATAGTTCGACTACCTGGATCGTTCGACTATCTGTCTGATAGGTCGACGATCTCTGTGCGTCGGTCGACGATCTCCGAGGGTCGTTTGATGTTTTGCTGTATGTTTTAAAATAGTTTTGTCGTCTTCTATGATGTGACTAATTTCATACTTATTTTGGCACATTTTATAAAAGATTATCTGAATAAATTGTGATATTATTTCCATGCAATATCAGTTCCATTCTTTATGCATGAGCTAATCTTTTCTGACAAAGTTATTTGTCTTATAGCTGAGATATGTTTTCAGCTTTATCTGCCAGGCTGTCCTTTATAGCCGTTAGATTCAAAAAGTCTTTCTTGGCTGTAAAGAGTCTTTTCTGATGTGACTTTCTCTAGTTTTATTTCATCAGAAGTATTTGCAGCTTCTTAGAAAGCTTTATCCTATTATAGGATATCTGCCTGCAGTATTTTGTTTTATGCTTTTTGCAGCCCAGCTTGCAAAGTTCAGAAGAAGACAAGATTCAAACTCAGTTAGAGCCGTTACTGCTGCTGCTATATAAAGACTTCTTTGAAGAAGAAATCAACTAGTTTTTACACACATTGAAAAGCTAACTGCAACATTCAAACAAAAAGCTTACAGTCTCCAACTGCTCTCAGCTCATTCACATCTAACTGAGAAGAAGCTTTAGTTCTTCACTCTTCTTCAACCTGAGTTCTCCTGCTTACAGGAAGATCTTCACTCAGAGCCTTTTGAAGAAGAAGAAGAAGAAGATAGCTGCCTCAAGAAGAAATTCTATTTAATATTATTTATCTTCTTGTAGCTTTTTCCTTCAGTGTTTACTGAAGTGTTTCTACACTGAAGCAAGACTTCACCTGGACGTTCTTTGAGCCAGGGGGAGCCTTGATTCTTTTAGAGCTTTCTAGCTCAGTGCAAGTTATTGTGTTTCTCTAATCTATTGCAAAATAGAGAAGACACCTTAACCTCCTTTCCCCCTCCTGTACAGGGTTATTACTCCCTTCAAAAGTATCCCTTGGAGGCAGGGCACCTGATCAAAAACCTGTGTTGGTTTTTAGACACCTGATCAAAAGTCTAAAGGGTTTCTTGATCTACCTGAAGCAGATCTTGTTGGTGGCAGGGCACCTGATCAAAAACCTGAGTGGATTCCTACCTTGTTGGTATAAGAGTGGACGTACCCAAGTTGTTTGGGGAACCACTATAAATTCTTTGTGTCGTCTGGATTGCTTTATTTAATTACTTGCATTGTGGCTGTGATTAGATCTTAACTAGGTTTGCTAGTTGCTGCTTAGGTTTTCAAGTCTTAACTGTAATTATAGTTGGCTACCTTTTTGTGCACAACACTTGTGTTAGGCTTTAAGGTTTAATCTCAAATATCTATAACCTTCATTCCGCATTTAACTCCAAGGGAGTTGAGTAGAAAGTCAACTTTGCTAGTGCAATTTTTGATTACTCTATTCACCCCCCCCCCCCTCTAGAGTAGTATCTATCCCTTCTCTTTCAATTGGTATCAGAGGGAGATTGACTGACTGAATATGCTAACACCTAAGTCACAAGATCCAGATAGATACCAAAGTTTATAGATATTCACTTTCACTATCATGGCCCAGTTCAAGGATTACTCTAGCACCAGACCTCCAGCATGCAACTTAGCTAAGTTCAGCATCTGGAAGGCAAGGATTAAATTATATATGAACTCTATTGATGAAAGTATTTTTGCTTCTATTTTGATAGGACCACCAAGAGCACCTACTGCTGCTGCTACTGCCTCATCATCAACTGATATGAGTGCAGTGCCTCCTCCAGACTACAATGATGAATACAAAAAGGCAAAGATAGCAGATGCCAAGGCAATGAACATTCTGGCTCAGACAATGTCTGATGAAGTATTCTAGAAGGTTGCTGACTGCTCCTCAGCAAAAGCTATGTGGGATACACTGAACCAGATTGTAGCTGGTTTAGCTGATGAAAGGAAGAACAGGAGGTCCAACCTTATCTCATAATATGAGAATTTCAAGAAAACTAATGCTGAATCAGTTGAAGCTATGTACACAAGGCTCAGCTCAATCATCAATGAGCAGAGGACCCTTGATAAGGATATTTCATTGACAGAGGTCAATGATAAGATTCTTATGTGCTTCCCTAGCACATGGGATCTGAGGATCTGGCCTATCAAGGAGGACAGAAGCACAACAGAAATCTCAACAGAAGCCCTCCTCGGCAAGCTCAAGTCTTTTGAGCAAGTGCTGAAGTCCAGGGAAGCTGAAGCTGAAGCAAAGACCCCAACTCCTACAAGAAAAGAGCAAACCCTTTCTCTCAAAGCTGCTGACACTTCTGAAGGCAGCCAGTCCAATGAGTAACTGATGGCATTATTTGCCAAAAGATTTCTCAAGATGGGAAGGAAAGACTTCATAAAGAAGTCTTCAAAGTATGAAGAAAAACCAAGGTATGATCGCACTCCTACTAAAGAAATAATCTGTTACGGTTGCAGGAAGCCTGGACATATTCTCCCAGATTGTCTAGAGGAATAGAACAAAGATAAAAGGAAAGACAAGGATCAACATCGGAAGCATTCCAAGCCATCCTCCTACAAGAACAAAAAGAAGGAGAGAGGCTTTGTTGCTGAAACCTGGAGCGATTCTGATGAGGAATCCTCTTCCTCAAGCTCCAGTGAGGATGAAGAAGAAAAGAAGGCAAAGGAAGTTTGCCTGATGGTAATTGATGTCTGCAGCAATCACTCAGCTGCAGAGAATTCAGATTTTGATGAAGAGATGCCAACTGAAGATGTGGTATTGTCTTCTTATGACTTTACATCTGCTGAATTTAAATCTGAGTTTAAATCTTTATGTTTAGATTTAATTAGTTCTGAAAAAGAAATTAAAGAACTTAGACATAGGCTAGCTGAATCAGAAATCATATCTATTGAAAACATTAAGTTAAAGGAAGATCTCTCTAATTCTAGTGAAGAAATTAAATTTCTTAAGAATGAGTTAGCTAAATCCAAAAGATTAGAAGAGTCTCTGAATGGTAGAAGCCTTAAGTTGCTTGAAATAACCAGCATGTCTAACACTAGGTCAGACAATAATAAATTAGGCTTAGGAGCATCTTCTAGTGAGCCCCCAATCATTCTTAAAAACCAACTTTCAACTCCAGTGAATTTTATTTCATCTAGTGGAATAAAAAACACTGAGCAAGTCAATCAAGTAAATAGAGCTTTAAATAAAGCTAAAAGAGAGAAAAGAAAACAGAAATTTAAGGAATTACAAAGGGCGTCGAACGCTACTCGACGATCGCAGGCCCAATGGTCGAACGAAGATCGACGATCTGGGTACCAATCGTCGAACGCCGATCGACGCTTTCAACAAGAATTTCAAAATTCCAACCAGAACTTTAGAAACCCGAATATGAATAGAAACCCTAGGATCATTGACCCATCATCTGCATGGAGAATCCCACCTAGGAGATCTTACCCATTAGGTTATCACCCTCAGCCTGCTTATTCATTTATTTCCAGTTTTTCTTATGTGAAAAACAAGGGACCCAAGGTTACCTGGGTCCACAATGTTTAAATTGATTTATTTGCAGGTGAAGACCTATCCTATCACTCAAAATAAGTGGTATTTGGATAGTGGTTGCTTCAAGCACATGACAGGAAATAAAGAACATCTGTCAAGGTTCAAGGCAAAGCATGGCCCAAAGGTAATCTTTGGAGATTCAAGCTGTGGTCAAACTGAAGGCTATGGCAGGATGACAATTGGAGTTGTAACATTCAAGAGAGTTGCCTATGTAACTGGACTGAAGCATAATCTAATTTCAGTAAGTCAGTTATGTGATGCTGGATACCAGGTATCATTCTCTAACTCTCTTTGTAATTTTACTTTAAATAATAATGTTGTATTAGTAGGCATTAGACAAGGTAACATTTATTTAGTAGATTTTAATTCAACTCACTCTGAAATCTGCTTGTTTAATGAAGTAACCAATAACAATACTCTATGGCATAAAAGGCTTAGCCATGTTAACCTCAAGAATATATCTAGGTTATCTAAACACAAACTTGTTAGAGGTTTACCTTCTTGCCCCTACAAGAAGGAGAGCCTATGCAAGGCTTGTCAACTAGGCAAGCAAACCAAGAACTCATTTAAATCAGTAAATAAAAGTGATTCTCCTAGAATCCTATATTTATTACATTTGGACCTATTTGGCCCAATAAATGTACAGAGTTTAGGAGGGAAGTATTACACCCTAGTCATTGTAGATGACTTCTCTAGGTTCACTTGGGTGTTCTTTTTGAGAACTAAGGCTGATAACTTCAAAGCCCTTACAGATTTTCTATTATGTGTGCAGACTGAGTACTCTACTCATGTGGCCTTGATCAGAAGTGATCATGGTACTGAGTTTGACTCTCTTCTCATGCAAGAATTCTGTGAGAGAGAAGGTATCAAACATAGCTTCTCAGCTCCTAGAACTCCCCAATAAAATGGGGTAGTTGAAAGGAAGAACAGAACACTAATTGAAGCTGCTGGCACATTATTGGCAGATGCTAATATGCCTCTTTCCTATTGGGCAGAAGCTGTTAGCACAGCCAACTATGTCTTGAATTGAAGTCTGATACACAAGCTTAAGTGTAACACTCTTTATGAGTTACTTAAAGGAAAGAAACCTAAAATAAATTATTTTAGAGTTTTTGGCTGTATAGTTTATATTCATAATAACAATAAAGAATATCTTAGAAAGTTTGAAGCAAAGGCTTCAATGGGAATTTTTCTTGGATATTCCCAAGTAAGCAAAGCTTATAGGGTATTTAATAAATCATCTTCTAAAATTGAAGAGTCTGTTCATGTGTCCTTTGATGAATCCCAAATGTTTTACAAGGAGAAGGAAACTTCCCCTTCCTCAAGTTCATTACAGGTACAAGAATATACCAGAGATGTCACTCAAGAAATCCTCCATCTTTCAACTCTTCATATCACTGAATCAGACAGTGATGAAGACATTGCAGAAGTTGTTGTTGTTCCACCAATAGTAGATCAAATTCCTCCTGAGGAATTAATCCCAACTATTGTTGAAGATCACATCCCACCTGCTGATGTTGTCACACTTAGAGATCATCCTACATCTCAAGTGATTGGAGACATATCAGCTGGTGTTCAAACAAGACATCAGTTAAGACAGGATGTGATGCATGCTTGTTTCCTTTCACAGATTGAGCCCCTCACCATTAAAGATGCTGAGCTAGATCCCCACTGGATCATTGCTATGCAAGAGGAACTCAATCAGTTTGAAAGATGTAAAGTATGGACTTTGGTTCCAAGACCTAAAGGCCAACTGATCATAGGCACCAAGTGGGTGTACAGAAACAAGTTGGATGCAAATGGAATCATTGTAAGGAATAAAGCTAGGCTTGTAGCTCAGGACAACAGACAGGAGGAAGGTATAGATTATGACCAAACCTTTGCTCCTATTGCAAGGCTAGAGGCAATAAGGATCTTCTTAGCCTATGCAGCCTATATGAAGTTTAAGGTTTTTCAGATGGATGTCAAAAGTGCTTTTCTTAATAGTGAGCTAAAGGAAGAGGTTTTTGTTGAACAGCCACCTGGTTTTGTTTCTTCAACTCAGCCCTCACATGTATTCAAGTTGTAGAAAGCTCTTTATGGACTCAAACAAGCACCAAGAGCCTGGTTTGAGACTCTAGCTAGTTTCCTGTTAGAGCACAACTTTGTTAGGGGAGTAGTTGATAGAACCCTCTTCGTCAAGCACCACAAGGACACAATCCTGTTAGTTCAAGTGTATGTGGATGACATTATTTTTGGTTCCACTGATCCCAAACTATGCAAAAAGTTTTCTAACTTGATGCATTCCAAGTTTGAGATGAGTAGTATGGGTGAGCTGTCTTACTTTCTTGGTCTCCAAGTAAAGCAAGATGTTGATGGTATCTTCATCTCCCAATCCAAATATGCCATGGAATTGGTAAAGAAGTTTGGGATGGCAGATGCTTCAGCAATGCATACACCTATGGCTACTAATGTAGTTATTGATTCTGATGATCAGGGAAAGCCTGTTGATCAAAATAATTATAGGGCCATTGTTGGTTCCCTATTGTATCTAACTGCAAGTAGGCCAGACATAATGTTTGCTACATGCCTTTGTGCTAGATTCTAGATCAACCCTAAGGAATCTCATCTGATTCTTCTCAAGAGAATCTTGAGATACCTGAAGGGATGTCCGAATCTAGGACTTTGGTACCCAGCTGAGTCAGAATTTGAATTAATTGGATATTCTGATTCTGATTATGCTGGTTGTCGAGTTGCAGGAAAAGTACCTCAGGAACTTGTCAGTTCCTGGGAGAGAGATTGGTCTCTTGGTTCTGTAAGAAGCAGGCCTCTGTCTCAACTTCCACTACAGAAGCTGAATATATAACAGCTGCTAGTTGTTGTTCACAGATCCTGTGGATACAAAATCAACTTTTGGATTATGGGTACTCACACAAGAACACTAAAATCATGTGTGACAGTACAAGTGCTATCTCTATTGCACAAAATCCAGTGCACCACTCTAGAACGAAGCACATTGAGATTAGACACCATTTCCTGAGAGATTGTGTGGAAAAGAACAAAATCAGCCTTGAGTTCATATCCACAGAACATCAGAGAGGTGATATATTCACCAAGCCCTTAGATGAACAGAAGCATCTGTTCTTTTTAGTTCAACTAGGCATGATTAATGGAAGAGACTAAGTGTGACGTCTGCCTTGTTGAAACTTGTTCGAAGATAGTCGAACGAAGTTCGACGATAGTCAATCGGATCAAGCCTATCGTCGACCTATGGTTGAAGATAGCTTATCTGCTTGAAGATCGTCGACCGGCGTTCGAAGATAGTCGAACAGGTCGAGCCTATCGTCGATCTATGTTTGACGACAGCTTGCTGTTTGTGAAGACAGAAATAGTCGAACGATTGATCGACTACTCTGCTTCAGGACCGATCGTCGAACGACTGTTTGACCATCGTCTCCAGTATCTTTTAAATAGATCGACGATCGCTGTTTTAATATAAAGCCGATGGTCGACCTAGGTTAAGATATAGTTGCTCTTATCGTCATTGGAGAGCGTCTTTTCGCATTCCGTCTTCCGCTTGCTCTTTGTCTCGCGTTTTCTTGCGCTCCGTCCTCGCCGTCTCTCCCTCGTCTTCTCCAGCTCTTGTGATGGCGATTGCTCCAGCGCTTCTTGCAGTTGTGAAGTTTGATGTCGGTTTCAGCGTAGATTTCGACGCCTTCAGCTGCTGCGAACTAGGAATAGTGGAGATTCTGAATCTGTGCAAAGATCAAGGGTTAGAGAAACTCATGTCCTACAAAATAAAGATAAACACTCAAGAGATCAAAGAATGGGTTTTCACTTCATCTTCAACTGATGACTCGATGACTGGAACTAATAGCGGAGAAGAGGTAATATTGACTCCCGCTATTCTGACTGAAATTTTTGGATTGATTAATGGTGAAGAAGAGTATGAGCAAGATGCTCCTGAGTTTGGAAGGATGCTGATAGAGCTGGGACATGCCGAAGGCATTCCCTCTAAGCTGCTCAAAGTGAATTTCCCGTTTAAGATTAAGTTTCTTGCGGAAATTGTTGGAAAAGTGCTACTGGGAAAGCACTCTGCCCACGATAATATTACAAGGCAGCAATTTGCACTAATGTGTGCGATAGTGAATAAGAAGCAGATCAATTGGGTAGGCATTATGTTTGATTTAATCAGGAAAAATAATGGAAAGAAAGAAGTTACCCTAGGAAGGGTAGTTGGAATTTTTCTGAAGGAGAAATTCCCCCATCTGCTAGTGTCAGCCGCCACCTCCATCAACGCTAGTAAGAAGATGGATCCATCGTTGTTTGCAAAATGGAAAAGGACCTTCCTGAAGCCCGCTCCCGCAGGGGTTGCTCCAGTTACTTCTGAGAGCACCAGGACTGTCTCAGTCACTCCCCCCTTCTAGCAGCTGGCTCAACAAATTTATCTCTTCCATCTTCCTCATCAGTTTTGTCGTATACTTCAGTTGAAGTTCCCTCAACTTCAATTGAAGTACGACATTCTGCTTCTCCTCCTGCATCTCCTCTCCCGACTCATCTTGCTGGGATTTCTCATCCCAGTTTTGATTTGTTGGTGTCTGAAATTTCTACTCCAATTCACTCTCCAATTCCCTCTCCTGATCACATTGATCACCCTGCATCCACTCATACATCTCCAGTTCCTTCTCCAGCTCATCTTGCATATAACATCCCTGCTGATCTTCCATCTTCTGAAATTCCTCCATCATCATCATCATCTTTTGAAATTACTCCTGCATTTATATCTAGCATTGTGGAGTTAATTACCCCCTCAATCAAAATTATGATTGATGAGGCAATTGCTCCCCTTGCTTCCTCTATCTCCTCTCTAACTGCTGCTATTCTGAAACTCTCAAACTCTGCTGAGCCCTCTTCTTCTAGGGGCCTGGTTTCAGTCTCTACTGAAATCAGGCAGGGGGAGATGCTTGATGAAGATGTCTCAGAGCAGCCCTTGGCCTCTCCTCTAGTAGTTCATCTTGCAGTAGTAGAGAAAGCAACAGAAGATTCAGCTCCTCCTCCTCTATCTGAAAAGGAAATTTCTGATGCAGTGTTGAAATCTGAATTCATTGTTAAAGCTTGTTTAGAAGAAAGTTCTACTCCCTTGGTTGCCCTGTACCTAGAAGGAATCATCACCTCCTTTCTAGATGAATTGTGGGAGTTAGGACATGCTGTGGTCGATTTTGAAGGTATTCCCTTTACTTACTTTTTAGACTTGTTAACTGATATGCTAGTTTGGGAATATCTGGAAGGCATGATTAGATGTCATTTAGAACAATTTTATTCATAAAATTATAGATAAAATGGAAGAAGTTCTAGATTCTCAAGAACCTGTTATCCAAACTGCTCTAGAAGCTCAACCAGAATCAAGTGTTCAAATTTTTGAAGTTGCTCAGCCAGAAGTGCAAGCAGAACTGGTCAATATGACAGTTTCTGAGATTCAAGAATCAGCTGTAGATGCCCAAATTGAAAAATCTACTGTATGGGATGATTCCCTAGGCTTGGATTTAGATACTCTCCTAGCACAGGATTCCATGGAAGAAGAACGAGAAAGAGCTGCTCGAAAGGAAAAAAGAAAGAGCTATGAAAGATGCTATTGACCCATATGATCTACCTATCTCTTCTAATTCTGAAGATGAAATCGATTCTGATGAGTCTGCTGAATCTAAAAGAAAAAGAATTGCTAAAAAGAAAAGAAAAGCTGTAGCTCCTCCTCCTGCTAATCCAGATAATGATACACCGTATTATATACTGAAAGGAATTGATCCAAAGTCAAAAGACTTCCAGCATTGGATGTTGTTTTCTAAGAACCAGCAAAAGCAAAGGAAAAAGTCAAAGAGGTATGACTCTCCTGTTCCTAGATGGAATCCTAGAGGTCCTCCTCCTCCACCTCCCGGTGCAGGAGCCTCAGGAAATTTATCTTTTAAACCTGCTGCTCAATCCGAAAGATCAAATCCATCTCAGTCTGCTCAAAGGAGAAGTTCGCAAGGATTCCAAGGTAAAAGTCAAACTAGCTATCAAAGACCTGATACTGTTAAAGAACAAGTTAAGAAGGTAGTATATTAAAGACAAACATTTTCTCCTCCTCAGTCCAAAGAACTTAAAAGCTCTACCTCTCCTAAGCCAGTTCACTCTGAGAAGGATGCTCCAAAAGGTAAGCAATTTTTTTTTAACTAAAAATTCTAGCAAGAACTTTGCTAAGTCTGCTCCCTCTTGTTATCTAGTTAATTAGGATAAAGAACCAGTTGACACATCTTCTGAGAATGTTTATGAAAGCCTAGAGTTTGATCCTAACTTTAGGATGGCTTGTTTTCTTGAACTGGTTGGAGCAGCGAAAATTAAGAAAGCAAAAGCAGAAGGAAAGGACACTGCAGGATTAACCACAATGTCTAAATTCAGAATGAAGGAGCTAGACAAGTTCCAGGTTAGACCTGAGATATTTGACCCTTCAAAGTATATGGAAAAGCATCCTGAGGCAGTGGTCCCAAGAACAACAGAATTGAAAATTATTGGAGAACAAGACTTGAAGCTATCGAAAAAAGAAGCTCTAGATCCCACAAGAAAGATTACTTTTGTTTCTAGCTCTTCTGATCCTAAGCATAACTCTGAAGCACCTTAATTTTTCATTGATTGACAGTTAATTTCTTATCTGTTGATTGATGATATCTGCTCAGTTGTTTCTCTTTATGCATTTTATTTTACCTTCAGTAATTAGTTTTGTATGCTTTAATTGTTGAGAGACTTAACTCAAATAGGGGGAGATTGTTGGAACCCTAGGTTTTGATTTGAGTTCAGTCCTCTCTTTCTGTCTCTTGACCCAAGATTTATCTATGGTTAAAGGTTAGTTGATAGGTTAGATTCTCTAGTTATGTAAAATTGCTTTTCCAGATGAATATTTGGTTAAGTAATTTTTCGTTCGACTATGGTCGAACGTCGCTCGACTATCGTCTATCGGCTGATCGACGATCGTCTATCTGTTGGTCGACGTTCTGTCTGCGTTGATAGCTCGACTATCTGTTGATAGGTCGACTATCTGTTGTCTTTGATAGTTCGACTATCTGTCCTGATAGTTCAACTATCTGATAGCTCGACTATCTGTTGATAGGTCGACTATCTGTCCGCTTTGATAGTTCGACTATCTATCCTGATAGTTCAACTATCTGATAGCTCGACTATCTGTTGATAGGTCTACTATCTGTCCGCTTTGATAGTTCGACTATCTGTCCTGATAGTTCAACTATCTGATAGCTCGACTATTTGTTGATAGGTCGACTATCTGTCCGCTTTGATAGTTCGACTATCTGTTGATAGGTCGACTATCTGTGTTGCTTTGATAGTTCGACTATCTGCTTGGATAGTTCAACTATCTGATAGTTCGACTATCTGTTGATAGGTCGACTATCTGTTTTGTTTTGATAGGTCGACTATCTGTTGATAGGTCGACTATCTGTTTTTCTGTGATAGGTCGACTATCTGTTTGATAGGTCGACTATCTGTTTTGTTTGATAGTTTGACTATCTGTCCGGATAGATCGACTATCTGATAGCTCGACTATCTGTTCTGATAGGTCGACTATCTGCTGAGGTAGTTCGACTATCTTCTTTGATAGTTCGACTATCTGGATCGTTCGACTATCTGGATCGTTCGACTATCTGTCCGATAGGTCGACGATCTTCGTGCGTCGGTCGACGATCTCCGAGGGTCGTTCGACGTTTTGCTGTATGTTTTAAAATAGTTTTGTCGTCTTCTATGATGTGACTAATTTCATACTTATTTTGGCACATTTTATAAAAGATTATCTGAATAAATTGTGATATTATTTCCATGCAATATCAATTCCATTCTTTATGCATGAGCTAATCTTTTCTGACAAAGTTGTTTGTCTTATAGCTGAGATATGTTTTCTGCTTTATCTGCCAGGCTGTCCTTTATAGCCGTTAGACTCAAAAAGTCTTTCTTGGCTGTAAAGAGTCTTTTCTGATGTGACTTTCTCTAGTTTTATTTCATCAGAAGTATTTGTAGCTTCTTAGAAAGCTTTATCCTGTTATAGGATATCTGCCTGCAGTATTTTGTTTAATGTTTTTTGCAGCCCAGCTTGCGAGTTCAGAAGAAGACAAGATTCAAACTCAGTTAGAGCCGTTGCTGCTGCTGCTATATAAAGACTTCTTTGAAGAAGAAATCAACTAGTTTTTACACACATTGAAAAGCTAATTACAGAATTCAAACAAAAAGCTTACAGTCTCCAACTGCTCTCAGCTCATTCACATCTAACTGAAAAGAAGCTTTAGTTCTTCACTCTTCTTCAACCTGAGTTCTCCTGCTTACAGGAAGATCTTCACTCAGAGCCTTTTGAAGAAGAAGAAGAAGATAGCTGTCTGAAGAAGAAATTCTATTTAATATTATTTATCTTCTTGTAGCTTTTTCCTTCAGTATTTACTGAAGTGTTTCTGCACTGAAGCAAGACTTCACCTGGACGTTCTTTGAGCCAGGTGGAGCCTTGATTCTTTTAGAGCTTTCTAGCTCAGTGCAAGTTATTGTGCTTCTCTAATCTATTGCAAAATAGAGAAGACACCTTAACCTCCTTTCCCCCTCCTGTACAGGGTTATTACTCCCTTCAAAAGTATCCCTTGGTGGCAGGGCACCTGATCAAAAACCTGTGTTGGTTTTTAGACACCTGATCAAAAGTCTAAAGGGTTTCTTGATCTACCTGAAGCAGATCTTGTTGGTGGCAGGGCACCTGATCAAAAACCTGAGTGGATTCCTGCCTTGTTGGTAGAAGAGTGGACATACCCAAGTTGTTTGGGGAACCACTATAAAT
This sequence comes from Platanthera zijinensis, assembly GCA_039513925.1. Classification (NCBI taxonomy): domain Eukaryota; kingdom Viridiplantae; phylum Streptophyta; class Magnoliopsida; order Asparagales; family Orchidaceae; genus Platanthera; species Platanthera zijinensis. Next base: position 71,137,648 of record CM077095.1, on the reverse strand, counting down.
TCCTTGTGTCGTCTGGATTGCTTTATTTAATTACTTGCATTGTGGCTGTGATTAGATCTTAACTAGGTTTGCTAGTTGCTGCTTAGGTTTTCAAGCCTTAACTGTAATTACAGTTGGCTGCCTTTTTGTGCACAACACTTGTGTTAGGCTTTAAGGTTTAATCTCAAATATCTATAACCTTCATTCCGCATTTAACTCCAAGGGAGTTGAGTAGAAAGTCAACTTTGCTAGTGCAATTTTTGATTACTCTATTCACCCCCCCCCCCTCTAGAGTAGTATCTATCCCTTCTCTTTCACAGCCATTTTCTGGCCACCCCAAGCCAGATTCACCCCCACCACCATGGCCGAGAATGGCCTTTAATGGCCATAAATGGCCATTCAGCCCACACCCTCCCTCTTCCCCATTTGGTGGTTTTAAAAGCTTCACTGGAATCTGGGGAGTCGTTTACACATTTTACCTGAAGAAGACAAGGCGTCCCACTGTGTATTTGCAGAAATCAGGCCGGCGGCACCACCACCATGGCAACCCGGAGATCGGCTCGTCTCCAGACCACCAATAAGGTCCTCCTCCTCTCCTTACTCTATGTATAGATCTTAGGTTTCAGTTAGAATGAAGATCGGGCTCAATTGAGCCCGATCCAAGATTTCGATTTCCTGGTTTTTCGGGAAAATTCTTCTTGTCAGGATCGCCGAAAAAGTCCCCTCTTGACGATGTGCGTAGCATCAGTCATTGTAATGCCTGATGTGTTTAGCTGAAGACTGATGTTGTGATTATGTTTGATACCGCACGGTGGTAGTGATACTGCTGGCAAGAGCTCCTCGTAAGTTGATATGTGATTGCAAGCTCAGGTCTTGGGGACAAGGTGGGTAGCATGTGGAACTGAGAGCCTGGAGTTCCCAGATGTGGTGGTTGTGAGACCCAGCCTTGGAACATAACGTGGTTATGTGTGTTATGATCGGGAAAGGAAAAGTTGACCCACATCATGTTGTTCGACTTGATTTCTTTGACTATTGCTGTTGTCATGGAAATTTGAGCAATATGAAATAACTGATCTGTAGCTGCTCTATGTCATTTCGGCTAGATTCCTAAGGTACTTGGAATCGTAATTGGTATAGGGAGAGTCATAATTATATGCCTGACTAGTAGAATGCTCAATGTTGAACCATCAAGTCTAGGACTAAAGATGGTGGTGGTTCTGGGAAAGTCCAATACACCGATAATGTGCCCTGAGTGTAGTGTGTCCATGCGAGCCAATGTCTGTGGTGGTTGAATTATAGATATATTTCCATTCTACTTGCTTACAAGAATGGAGCGGGTACTGTCACAACACGCATTTTCTCTGAATTTAGGAATTATCAGAGTATGAGAAAACACGCGTCATGACGCCACGTCGAGCAGGGGATAACTGCTGACGCTTAGGCAAAACCAACTACTTTACTTTATGAAAGAATTTCATAAGTTTGATGATTAGAAAATCAGTTATATTTTAGAGGTCGTATCCCTCGGCTCGGTGGATCACCTAGTCCACAGTTAAAAACTATACATATAAGCTGCGAAAAATACTTTATTCAGGATTGACATCCTAAGGAGTGCATAAGTGTCCTAAGATGACCACTTATGCTATGCAAGACTCTACATTTAATTTATATTATATATAAGAAAACGATCTTTATACGTTGTTTGAAAAATAGTGATTGAGTTTTATAAAATGTGCAAACCATGAGCTATACTTATAATAATAATTGTAGTTTTAAAAATAACTAGCAACCTAGCATAAATCCTCCTCAGAGCAAGTAGACTATCTCCAGAAAATGGTAGCAGCAAAAGTAATATATCTAGTTCAAAGGTAAAAACTACCAGTGGGCGCCAACAACCTGACATGAACCCACTGGCAAATATGTATGTCTGTAAGAAAAGTGCAGAAAACTACCTCACTACAAAAATCTAGAAGGATCTCAAAAGTCCAAGAGACCACCAGCAATACCACAGCAACCTAGCCACCAAACTAGCTACTGCTCAGAACCTGAGGCATTCAAAAGAAAAAAAAGAATACCTCAGTAAGCAAAACAAGTAAAAACTGCACGAAAGTGTCAACAGATGATAAATGAAAGAGGAAAAACACAGCAGTAAAAGTCACAACTGCCCCAAGGCAAGACAAAAAGAAATGCACTAGGTGCGAGGAAACAGCATCAACCCTACCCAGAAACTACCTCCTGTAAAGTCTACTAAGCTACCAAGAGCCCAAAATGATGCAATCTACCAAGGAAGAAACGTCTAACACCCTAAACTGTGGGAGATGGTAGTAGCAAAATAAACAACATGGATTCGGGTTGAAGGCAAACTCAGTCCCCCAACCACCATTTCCAAGCCAACAAGCTCAAGGGTCTACCTGTGAAAGCACTAGGGACCTCCCACCCCTTGCCCAGCCCGTTCCTGGAGCAAGATAGAAGAAAAAGGGTGGTCACGGCTAAATTACACAACACCTCCCCCATGAAGAGCTTCAAACCACCACTACTAACCACAACCCACGATTCGGCCTTTAGGAAAGAAAAACATGGCTGACAAGGAAACTCAAAACATAAACAAGGAATTCACTAGGGAACGAAAATCAAGGTAGGGAAAAAGTGTTGAAATGACTCAACACGGCTTGGCTTTGAGTGGGATCCACTCAACGCCAAACTAGACCTTGGCGTTGAGTGAGTTAGCCTCACTTAGCGCCAAGAACAAGCATGGCATTGAGTGAAGTTCACTCATTCAACGCCCTCCAGAAGAACAAATCTAGCGTTGAGTGAGCTAGCCTCACTCAACGCCAAAACAGGCATGGCGTTGAGTGAGGTTCACTCACTCAACGCCTCCCGCAAGAATACTCTGGAGTTGAGTGAGCTAACCTCACTCAACGCCAAAACATCCATGGCGTTGAGTGAGGCACACTCACTCAACGCCCTGGTACTTAACCACAATCAGAGAAAGTGGCGTTGAGTGAGCTAGCCTCACTCAACGCCAAAACAGCAATGGCGTTGAATGAAGCTCACTTACTCAATGCCCTTACACTTAGCCGCAAAAGAAAATTACGGCATTGAGTGAGTCCACCTCACTCAATGCCAAAATAGCAATGGCGTTGAGTGAGGTTCACTCCCTCAACGCCCTGGCACATAGCCACAACAAGGCAAATCTGCGGCGTTGAGTGAGCTTACTTCACTAAACGCCAAAACAGCAATAGCGTTGAGTGAGGTCGTCTCACTCAACGCCAGAAGTTCTGGCCGCAAAGAAAGGTTGTGGCGTTGAGTGAGCCTACCTCACTCAACGCCAATGCAGAAATGGCGTTGAGTGAGGTTCACTCACTCAACGCCACGGGACTTGGCCATAAATTTTCTTACGTCGTTGAGTGAAGTCACCTCACTCAATGCAAAATCGGAAATGGCGTTGAGAGAGGTCGACTCACTCAACGCCAAAGTACTTAGCCTCAGAAAAGGCTGTGGCGTTTAGTGAGCACCCTCACTCAATGCCAAAGTACTTTGCTGCACAAAAAGTGACGGCGTTGAGTGAGTCCACCTCACTCAACGCCAAAACCTAAATGGCATTGAGTGAGGTCGACTCACTCAACGCCAACATACTTAGCCTCAGAAAAGGCTATGGCGTTGAGTGAGCACACCTCACTCAACGCCAAAGTACTTAGCTTCTCAGAAAAACCGCGGCGTTGAGTGAGCTTGCCTCACTCAACGCCAAAACGGAAATGGCGTTGAGTGGGGTCGACTCACTCAACGCCAAAGTACTTAGCCGCTAGCAGGGGCTACGATGTTAAGTGAGTCCACCTCACTCAACGCCCCAGTACTTAGCCAAAAATTTCAAACTAGCTACAGCTGTGGCGTTGAGTGTATGCGCCACACTCAAAGCCAAACCCGGAAAGGCTTTGAGTGTGTGCACCACACTCAACGTCGGCCAGACAGAGAGTCCAAATCTGGCTCTTTCCAGACACACAGCATGCACCCCCCTCCTACTCTCTCTCTCGGCTTCACCCGCAAGCAGCAACCAGACTGAAATCTGGAGTTTATATTAGCGGAATTATGTCGGCAGGTTGGTTACCAACAGCACAAAGAAGGGGGGGCTCATTAGGAGAAACTAAGCCCTAAAATTCAGCAACATAAAAGAACAGCTTGGCCTCTACCCTAGGTCTAACCGGGATTTTTCAATTCAGCAAGAGAATAAAAATGGCATGGGCAAGAATACCACTTGCCTCGATTTTCGGCGAAGCTTGGACGACTTTTCCTCCTCTTCACTCGGCACTAGCAGCAGCAGCACCTAAAAGCACCTAACAAGCAACCCGCACTTTAATGGCGGAAAATCCACAAGACCCGAAGATCCAAGTCTCCTAAAACTCCACGAAAATCGAATATCTTACCGTCGAAGCGTAGATCTGAGCGAGAGCAAGCCAACGCCGCTTTCGAAAACGAATTCCGTCCACGAAAGCTCCTGAAATCGCCGGTCGAACGCTAGGGCAGTCCGCCATTTCTGCCTCTACTTTCGGGAACTAGAGCAGCGGTTTTTGGTCTCGGGAAGAAGGAGGAAAGAGTGGGCCCGCCACTCCAAGTAAAGCTTTTATATAAGCTTTAAACATGTCGGTTCAGCATAACTGAAGCCTAGCCGCCGGTTCTCTTAATAAAATAAGAGAATTTTCTAATAGTCTTTACTAATGGCACACCTAAAACAAAAGACACGAAAACCGAATTACCTCAGAATTCAACGAAATTCGCACCGTAGCTAATACCCACGCTACAAACACATCGGCGAAGTCAAAATTAACTTTCGATGAACAAAACTCGAGTTATACCCACCTAAAGCCAAAACACAAGCATCCCCCAAGAGGCCACACTGGGTCACCCAAAACGACTCGGCTTGCTAGGGAGACCTTGCCCATAGGCTACAAAATAGGCCACTCAGTTCTAAGGAGCTAAACTACACTCCACAAATGGCAAAAGCCACGAAAACGCGTCACCGAAACGCCAAACGAGAATAAAATAGTTGTAGAAAAATCGGGGGCTTTACAGTCGCTCCCCCTAAAAGAAAGTTTCGTCCCGAAACTTTACGCACGACACTTCTACTATAGAAGGAAAAAGTAACAAACGGGAGTTAAAAGAAGGGAAACATACCGATCAAATCAGGGAAACAGGTGAGGGTAAGCCTTCCTCATGACCGACTCTAGCTCCCAAGTCGCGCTCTCCAAATCCTGATTCTTCCATAAAACTTTCCATCGGAATGGACTTCTTTCGTAGCACCCGTTCCTGAGTATCCAAAATACGGACCGACACTTCAACAAAAGAGAGGTTGGGCTCCAACTGGGGCACAACGTCCAAGACTTGCCCATTGCTGCGCACACACTTCCGCAATTGGCTTACATGGAAAACATTATGAACACCTGGAAAGTTTGCTGGCAAATCCAACTTGTAAGCTGACACGCAAATCCGCTCCATAATCTTAAACGGGCCACATACATCGGGTCCAATTTCTGATTCTTACCAAACTTCTTTACACCCACCATCGGGGAAACCTTAAGAAATACAAGGTCCCCTACAGAAAAATCCAAGGCAAACCTACGCCGATTGGCGTTCTTCTCGTACCTCTCCTGAGCTATACAAAGCTTCTCTCGAATAAGCTTCACTACGACTTCCATTTCCTCATGCGCATCAGGACCCAACAAAGGCCTCTCACAAGCCTCAGCCCAAAACAACAGAGTTCTGCAGCGCCTCCCATACAAGGCTTCGAACGGAGCCATCTGCAAGCTCTCCTGATAACTGTTGTTGTATGCAAATTCCATAAGTCGCAGTCGCTAATCCCACGCTCCCGTGGTCTAAAATGTAGTATCGGATCATATCCTCAACTATCTGGTTCACCCGCTCCATCTGCCTATTGGTCTATGGGTGGTAAGCAGTAGAATATCTCAGATCTGTACCCAAACCCTCCTGGAGACTGTGCCAAAAACGAGAAGTAAACCGGGAGTCTGGATCAGAAATGATGCTAACCGGCACACAGTGCAGTCGGATGACTTCATTCAAGTATAACTCCGCTATCTTCTTCATTGGGTAATCAATCTTATATGGCACGAAGTGAGCACTCTTCGTCAGTCTATCCACTATAACCCAAATAGAATCAAATCCCCTCGGGGATTTCGGTAAGCCCGTGATGAAATCCATAGATATACTTTCCCACTTCCAAGTCAGGATCTCTAACGAAGTCAACTTACCACCGGGCCTTCCATGATCGGTCTTCACACTCTTGCAAGTGTGCCACTCAGCAACAAATCGGGCTATATCACCTTTCATGCCATACCACTAGGCAATTTGCTTTAAGTCACGATACATCTTCGTAGATCCTTGATGGTAGGAAATGCTGGATCCATGAGCCTCTCTGCAAACCATACCTCTAATGTCCCCAATAGCGGGGATGCAAAATCTGTCGCGGTACTTCAAAGTACCCGCATCATCGATAGCAAAGTCTGGCAACTCCCCCTTCTCGATCCTGGTGAATAAGTGCAGAAGATCCGGATCATCCTTTTGGTGCAGTCTGGTCAAAGAAATCCAAGACGGCTCTGCCACTAATAAACTACTCTGCAAGCCACTGCATCCCATGATATATCCATAAGGAGGAACTCCTCCACTAAAACAATCGGCGGAGAGGTTAAAGATCTTTCGTCTTTCGGCTCAGGACGTCGGCCACACATTGGCTTGCCTGGATGATATGGATCTCTACATCTAAATCGGCCACATACTCTAGCCACCGCCGCTGGCACAGATTCAACTCCTTCTGTGTGAACACGTACTTCAGGCTCTTATGGTCAGTGAAGATCTTGCACTGAGCCCCATAAAGTAGATGCCTCCACAACTTCAACGCATAGATTACCGATGTAAACTCAAGGTCATGCATAGGATAATTCTTCTCATGAGTCTTCAGTTGCCTTGACCATTGGCAATCACCTTTCCAACCTACATTAATACGCATCCCAGATCTACATGCAAAGCATCCACGTATACATCATAATCCACACCCTCAGTAGGCAGGGTCAGAACGGGAGCAGTGCACAATCTCTTCTTTAACTTCAGAAAGGCTTCTTCGCACTTCTCGCTCCAAACAAATGCCACGTTCTTCTGAGTCATCTTGGTCAAAGGTGCAGCTAGGGAAGATAAACCCTCAACGAACCTCCTGTAGTAGCCAGCCAACCCTAGGAAGCTCCTGTTCTCCTTAGGCGTATTCGGCCTACTCCAATCCATCACTGCTGCGATCTTTTCTGGGTCGACCGAGATCCCCTCCTTGTTCACCACGTGGCCTAGAAATGAAACTTGAGGCAAAAAAAATTTGCACTTGCTCAGCTTGGCGAATAACTTGTGATTCCTCAAATCCGATAGAACCAAACGCAGATACTGCTCATGCTCCTCAGCGCTGCGATAATAAACCAACACGTCATCGATGAAGACCACCACGAACTTGTCTAAGAAATCCTTGAACACCCGGTTCATCATATCCATGAAGGCTGATGGTGCGTTGGTCAAACCAAATGACATCACCAAGAACTCAAAGTGTCCATGTCTCGATCTAAATGCAGTCCGTAGAATATCTGTCTCACGGATCATGAGCTGATGATAGCTAGAACGAAGATCGATCTTGGAGAACACCGTGCTACCGTGCAACTGGTCAAATAAATCATCGATCCTCGGCAGAGGGTACCTGTTCTTAATGGTGACTTTGTTTAACTCCCTATAGTCGATGCAAAGCCACATCGATCCATCTTTCTTCTTCACAAACAGCACAGGAGCACCCCAAGGCGACGAACTCTGCCTGATAAATCCCTTTGCCAACAGCTCATCCAACTGAACTCGCAACTCCTCTAACTCACGAGGGGCCATCTGGTACGCCGCCTTAGCAATAGGACGCGTACCCGGCTCCAAATCAATCACAAACTCCACATCCCGCTCGGGAGGAAGACCAGGAAGATCATCCGAAAAAACATCGGCGAAATCACGAACAACTGGAATCTCCTCCAAGTGCGGTACACTAACAGCGGTCCCAACCACCGAGACCAAACAAGCAAAGCAATCTAAAAGAAACAGTTTCTGAGCACATACCGCAGAGATGACAGGAGAATCCTGGCACAGATCAGCATACACGCTTCCGGGCTGACCGTCGTCCCTGATGAAGTCCAAGCGCTTCCCTTTGAACTGAATGACTGTATCATACCTAGACAGCCAGTCCACGCCTAGAATAACATCGAAGTCATCCAGATCAATCATCTTCAGGTCTGCCTTCGCATGGAAGTGCCCCAACAAAACAGGGAAATATAACATGCCCAAATCTGACAACACAGATTCACCAAAGGGAACTTGATACGGAAGGTATCCCGAACTCGATCTAAAGTCAACCGATGTCGCTCTACAAAGGCTCTAGCCACGAACGAGTAGTGGGTAGCGCCGGAGTCAAACAGAACACGCGCCCAGCGGGTCCTAACCTTAATTTCCTTATAGGAGCATATATAACTAAGGAACTACCACAACAATACTGCAAACATTCTAGTGAAACAAAAGTAAAACCTTCAGGCTGAAAAATCAACTAACCTGAGATGACCTGAGTCGAAGCTTGAGCCTCTCGGAAGAGATCACGTTCAACTTTCCCTTTCCCTTGTCAACACGCTGAGGTGGAGGTAATGCCTGTAGTGGAACTGCATGAAGAGCAAGCTGGACCTGAGGACAACTAGTCTTGATGTGTCCATTCTGCCCACACTGAAAGTAGACTTTATCCTTGGACCAGCACTGGGGCCGCATCATGCTCGGGTCGCTTGCAAACAGAACAGGAGACATCTCTCCTAGGAGCACCCTGAATCGCATGAACCTGCTCCTTCCTCTGAGCTGCTGTCTTCTTGAAACATCTCTTGACAGGGTGGCCTGACCGGCCACAGAAGCTGCACACAACTTTGCTCTTATTTCCCGGAGCCGCACGAGTACCTGGGTTTTCTTCTCCTCCACAGACTTCCTCTTGTCCTTCCTCATTTGCTGGCATTTGCTCTTTGCGGTCTTAATAGCCTCCACCTTCAGAGCAGCCTCCACTACTCCTGCATAAGTCTCTGACCCATAAGCACTGGTCAACTGATGTACCTCGCTCCTCAAGCCACATACAAATCGCTTAACTCGATCAGGCTCAATGCTGACCAATCCAAGTGCAAATGGCTCAACTTGCAGAACTCTATCTCAAACTCACCCACAGTGAGTTGCCTTTACTTCAGATGGAGGAAGTTGTTCATGAGGCGGTCTCACTCGACCGAGGGTAAGAACTTCCTCAACAGCATCTCCTTGAACACTTCCCAAGAGCATCCAGCTACCAAGCTCTCCTTTTCTCTCAGCCACCAACTCTTAGCCAAACCTTTAAGCTGATAGTCAGCTATCATCACCCTCTTGTCATCTGCAAACCTGGAGTACGAGAACATCTCCTCCATTGAGATCAGCCAATCGTCTATGACCATAAAGTCTGTCTTCCCATCATAAGTGGGAGGGCTCAGCTCTGAAACTACGAGAAGAAGGCCATCTATGCTGGCACCACCACTGGAGGCCTTAAGGGTGCAGGAGGAGGAGGGACAGCTAACACCCCTGCAGGGCCTTGCACACCCTGAGTCTGACCTGCCATAACCGCACCATGGACTGAATCTGGGCCTACATCTCTACTATCTATGCTCATGGCATCGCTACTCTGTCGCAGGCTCTCGATCACCGCGTCATTCTGAGCTCTAGATAACTCACCCTCAGACAGGGGAGTCGATTGAGTCACAGGACGCCTCGCCATCCAAAAATCATAACAACACTAGTTAGATCCTAATACAATGGCTAGAACCAACTACATGTACAGACAATACATATATAGAGATAAACTTAAAGCTGCTAAACTTGCTCTGGGAGTTTATCTTTTTACAAAATTGATGTTATGCCTAACCTAGGATGGTTACCACCACCATACTAATTCATGTGCCTAGATCGGGAATGCATGACTTTATATTACTTTTGACTTGAAAGCTTATGTGTGTACATATGTCATCCTGCCAGTCTTTAGCTTGGCACGTTGTGCTTATGCAATGTTATACTATGCATGTTTGTGTTTATGCATTCTAAAAAAAAAGCCCTAATGCATGTTATGAGCGGCGTACACATGAAAATATTATGCATCCATACTACATAACATTCTCATGCAACAAAAAAGAAAACAAGCTGGCCACAGCCATGTGGTGAGGTTATGCATCCTATACTACATAACCCTCACATGTTGCCCTATGGTGGATCTATATACGAACACATATTATGCATCTCATACTACAAAATATGCTCCGTATACTTCAAGTTTTGCTATGAGTGTAGTGTTCGTGCTTTTGTCAAGACGTGCTGATGACATCGGTGTGTGATTGACATGATGCTGAACTACTAATGCAATCAAAGGAAGGTTGCTTGACTGACTTGTCAAGCAACCTCCCTCTGATACCAACTGTCACAACCCGCATTTTTCTCCGAATTTAGGAATTATTAGAGTATGAGAAAACACGCATCATGATGTCACGTCGAGAGGGGATATAACTGCTGACGCTCAGGCAAAACCAACTACTTTACTTTATGAAATAATTTAATAAGTTTGATGATTAGAAAATCAGTTATATTTTAGAGACCGTATCCCTCGGCTGGTGGATCACCTAGTCCACAGTTAAAAACTATACTTATACGCTACGAAAAATACTTTATTCAGGATTGACATCCTAAGGAGTGCATAAGTGTCCAAGAGGACCACTTATGCTATGCAAGACTCTACATTTATTTTTATATTATATATAAGAAAACGATCTTTTACGTTATTTGGAAAATAGTGATTGAGTTTTATAAAACATGCTGATCAAGAGCTATACTTATAATAATAATTGTAGTTTTAAAAATAATAGCACCTAGCATAAATCCTCTCAGAGCAAGTAGACTATCTCTAGAAAAATGGTAGCAGCAAAGTAATATGTCTAGTATAAAGGTTAAAAACTACCCGTGGGCGCCAAAACTGACACGAACCCACTGGCAAATATGTGTCTGTAAGAAAAAGTGCAGAAAACTACTCACTAAAAAATGAAGGATCTCAAAGTCGAGGAGGCCACAGCAAAACAGAACCTAGAACAAATGGTACTGCTCAGAACTTGAGACATTCAAACGAAAAAAGAATACCTCAGCAGGTAAACAAGTAAAAAACTGCACGAAAGTGTCATCCATATGATAAATGAAAGACGGAAAAAAAAGCAGTAAATTACTATGCTAAGGCAACGACAAAACGAAATGCATAGGTGTGAGGGAAAAAGAACAAACTGTAGAAATACTCTGCTAGTTTACTTACAAAGAGCCAAAA
>CM077095.1:70997373-71125747 GCA_039513925.1 Platanthera zijinensis | reverse complement strand
CTTGGGGAACCACTATAAAACATAGTGCAATCTGTGATGTTTTGCTTTCTGTGATTGCTGTGTTTATTATATTAGTTATTGAATTGAATTTTGCCTAGAAGTTTTAGAAAGAGAAGCGAGAGAAGCAAAACCTATTCACCCCCCTCTAGGTGTTTAGGCTGCCTTGAAAGTTAAACTATCAGTTTATTTCAACACTCTTCCTTTACCTTGTATTTCGTTTCCGAGTGGATTTCCAGTTGTATTTCTGGGTTTTTCTTGTCGATCGTTTTCTTTATTTTCCTAAAGGCCGAATCGTGGGTCGTGGTTAGTAGTGGTGGTTATAGCTCTTTGTGGGGGTGGAGTTGTGTGATATATCCAAGGCCACCCATGTTTTCTTGCTCCAGGTAGGGCTGGGCATGTCGGGTGGAAGGTCCCTTGTGTTTTCACGTGTTGACCCTCGAGCTTTTGACTTGGACATGGTGGATTGGGGGACTGCGTTTGCTTCGATCCGTTCCTCGTTGTTGTTTTGCTACTATCACTTCCCACAGTTTAGGGTGTGTTAGAAGTTTCTTCTTTGGTAGTTTGCAGCATTCTAGCTCTTGGCAGCCTAGTAGGCTGCAGGATGTGGTTCTGGGCTGGGTCGTTGCTGTTGCTTTGCACGTTGTGCGTTTCTTGTGGTTGTTGTGGACAGTTGTGACTCTTTCTACTGTATGTTTTTTGTTACTTTGTCCTTTGGTTGACTCTTTCATGCAGTTTTTCTTTGTTAGCTTGCTGAGGTATTCTGTTTTCTTTGGAATACCCAGGTTCTGAGCTGTAGCCAGTCTGGTGGCTAGTTGGAGGTGGTGTTTGTTGGTTGGACTCCGGACCTTGGAGTTCTGTTTACCTTGTTAGTGAGGTTGTTTTCAGTACTTTTACAGACATATATTTGTGCTAGTGGGTTTGTGTCAGGTTGTTGGCGCCCACTAGTAGTTTTACCTTGACTAGATATATATACTATGCTGCTACATTTTCTGGAGATAGTACTTGCTCTGAGAAGGTTTTATGCTAGGTTGCTAGTTATTTTTAAACTATAATTATTATTATAAATAAAGCTCATGATCAACATGTTTTATAAGCGAAATCACTATTTTTCCAAATCACGTATAAAGACCGTTTTCTTATATATTATATAAATTAAATGTAGGGTCTTGCATAGCATGAGTGGTTCTCTTGGGACCCTTATGTGCTCCTTAGGATGTTCAAAAACTAAATAAAGTATTTTTTCGCAGCGTATAAATATAGTTTTTGCTTTTGTGGACTAGGTGATCCACTGAGCCGAGGGATACAGACTCTCTTATTATAATGATTTTCTAATCATTAATCACATGATTTTCTTTCATTAAGTTGGTAGTTGGTTTTGCCTGAGTGTCAGCAGTTATCCCCTGCTGACGTGGCATCACGACGCGTGTTTTCTCTTACTCTGATAATTCTTATTCGGAGAAAATGCGGGTTGTGACAGTTGGTATCAGAGGGAGGTTGCTTGACAAGTTAGTTGAGCAACCTTCCTTGGATGCTTTTAGTAGTTCAGCATCATGTCATTCACACACCGATATGTCATCAGCACGTCTTGGCAAAAGCACGAACACTACACTCATAGCATAACATGAAGTATACGTGGCATATTATGTAGTATGGGATGCATAATATGTGTTCGTATATGGATCCACCATAGGGGCTACATGTGAGGGTTATGTAGTATGGGATGCATAACCTCACCACATGACTGCGACTAGCACGTTTCTTTTTTGTTGCTTGGAAATGTTATGTAGTATGGGATGCAAAACATTTTCATGCGTACGCCGCTCATAACATGCATTAGGGCCTTTTTTTTAGAATGCATAGCACAATCATGCATATCATATCATTGCATAAGCACAATGCGCCGAGCTAAAGATTTGCAGGATGACATATGTACACATATGAGTTTTCAAATTAACATAAGTTCATGCATCCGATCTAGGCACAAGAGTTAGTAAGGTGGTGGTTAACCATCCTAGGTTAGGGCATATCATCTAATTATTGTGAAGAAGATAAACTCTCAGAGCAAGTTTAGCAGCTTTAAGTCTATATCTCCATATGTATTGTCTGTACTGGTAATCGGTTCTAGTCGTGGGATTTGGATCTGATTTGCGTTGTAATGATTTTTAGGATGGCTAGGCGTCCTGCGACTCGATCGACTCCCCTGTCTGAGGGTGAATCTTTTGGAGCTCAGAACGATGCGGTGATCGAGAGTCTGCGTCAGAGTAGCGAAGCTATGGGCAGGCAGTTGGAGGAGGTGCAAGCCCAGATTCAGTCTTTTGTGGCAGTTGTGGCAGGGCAGGCTCAGGGTACGCAAGTTCCTGCTGAGGGGTTAGCTGTTCCTCCTCCTCCTGCACCCTTGAGACCTCCAGTGGTGGTGCCAGCAGAGATGGCCTTCATCTCGCAGTTTCAGAGGCTGAGCCCTCCCACTTATGATGGGAAGGCAGATTTCATGGTGATAGACGACTGGCTGATCTCCATGGAGGAGATGTTCTCGTACTCAGGGATTGCAGATGATCAGAGGGTGATGATAGCCACCTATCAGCTCAAAGGGTTGGCTAAGAGTTGGTGGCTGAGAGAGAAGGAGAGCTTGGTAGCCGGATGCTCTTGGGAAGTGTTCAAGGAGATGCTGTTGAGGAAGTTCTTACCTTCGGTCGAGCGTGACCGCCTCATGAATGATTTCCTCTATCTGAAGCAAAGGCAGCTCACGGTGGGTGAGTATGAGATAGAGTTCAGCAAGTTGAGCCATTTTTCCCCTGGATTGGTCAGCGTTGAGGCTGATCGAGTTAAGCGATTTCTCGGTGGTTTGAGGAGTGAGGTGCAGCAGTTGGCCAGTGCTTATGGGTCAGTGACTTATGCTGGAGTTGTAGAGGCTGCTCTTAAGGTTGAGGCCATTGAGACGGTGAAGAGTAGAGGCCAGCAGTTGAAGAAGGATAAGAGGAAGTTGGTAGAGGAGAAGAAACCCCTGGTACCCGATGCTGTTCCGGGAAAGAGGAGCAGGGTGGTGTGCAGTTTTTGTGGCCGGTCAGGCCATCCTGTCGAGAGGTGTTTCAAGAAGGTGGCAGCTCTGAAGAAGGAGCAGGTTCATGCTATTCAGGGTGCTCCTAGGAGAGATGCCTCCTGTTCTGTTTGTAAGCGATCCGGCCATGATGCGGCCCAGTGTTGGACCAAGGATAAAGTCTGCTTTCAGTGTGGGCAGAAGGGACACATCAAGTCGAGGTGTCCTCTGTTTCAGCCAGCTCTTCCTGCAGTTCCGTTACAGGCTTTACCTCCACCTCAGCGTGTGGACAAGGGAAAAGGGAAGCTGAACGTGATTTCTTCCGAGGAGGCTCAGACTTCGACCCAGGTGATCTCAGGTTAGTTGTTTGTTGTTTTTCTTTCTAGCCTGGTAGTTTAGTTGCTAGATTATTTGCGGTACTATTGCGCTAGTTCCTTAGCTTTGTGCGCTCCTATAGGGAAATTTAAGGTGAAGAACCGCTGGGCGCGTGTTCTGTTTGACTCCGGCGCTACCCACTCGTTCGTGGCTAGAGCATTTGTGGAGCGTCATCGGTTGTCTCTAGATCGGGTTCGGGATTCCTTCCGTGTCAAGTTTCCCTCTGGTGAATCTGTGTTGTCAGATTTGGGTATTTTGGATTGCCCGGTTTTGTTGGGGGATTTTCTTGCGAAGGCGGATCTGAAGATGATTGATCTAGAGGACTTCGATGTCATTTTGGGCATGGACTGGCTCTCTCGGTATGATGCGGTCATTCAGTGCAAAGGAAAGCGCTTGGACTTCATTAGGGACGACGGTCAGCCCGGCAGCGTGTATGCTGATCCGTGTCAGGATTCTCCTGTTCTCTCGGCAGTATGTGTTCAGAGATTGTTTCTTTCTGATTGTTGTGTTTGTTTAGTCTCGGCGGTTGGAACCGTTGTTAGCGTGCCACGCTTGGAGGAGATTCCTATTGTTCGTGGTTTCGCCGATGTTTTTCCTGATGATCTTCCTAGTATCCCTCCTGAGCGGGATGTGGAGTTTGTTATTGATTTGGAGCCGGGTACGCGTCCTATTGCTAAGGCGCCGTACCGGATGGCCCCTCGTGAGCTAGAGGAGTTGCGAATTCAGTTAGATGAGTTGTTGGCTAAAGGTTTTATCAGGCAGAGTTCGTCGCCTTGGGGTGCTCCTGTTTTGTTCGTAAAGAAGAAAGATGGGTTGATGCGGCTTTGCATCGACTATAGAGAGTTGAACAAGGTCACTATCAAGAACAGGTAACCTCTGCCGAGGATCGATGATTTATTTGACCAGTTGCGTGGTAGCACGGTGTTCTCCAAGATCGATCTTCGTTCGGGCTATCATCAGCTCAGGATCCGTGAGGCAGATATTCCACGGACTGCGTTTAGGTCGAGGCATGGACACTTTGAGTTTTTGGTGATGTCGTTCGGTTTGACCAACGCACCATCAGCTTTCATGGACATAATGAATCGGGTATTCAAGGATTTCCTAGACAAGTTCGTGGTGGTCTTCATTGATGACGTGTTGGTTTATTCTCGCAGTGCTGAGGAGCATGAGCAGCATCTGTGCTTGGTACTATCAGAATTAAGGAACCACAAGTTATTCACCAAGTTGAGCAAGTGCGATTTTTGGTTGCCTCAGGTTTCTTTTCTAGGCCACGTGGTGAACAAGGATGGGATCTCGGTTGACCCAGAAAAGATTGCAGCAGTGATGGATTGGAGTAGGCCAAACACTCCTAAGGAGATCAGAAGTTTCTTAGGGTTGGCTGGCTATTACAGGAGATTCGTGGAGGGTTTCTCTTCTCTAGCCGCACCTTTGACCAAGCTGACTTAGAAGAATGTAGCTTTTGTTTAGAACGAGAAGTGCGAAGAAGCTTTTCTGGAGCTAAAGAAGAGATTGTGTACTGCTCCCGTTCTGACCCTTCCTACTGAGGGCGTGGATTATGATGTGTATGTGGATGCTTCGCTTGTAGGTTTGGGATGCGTATTAATGCAGGATGGAAAAGTAATCGCTTATGGGTCAAGGCAGCTGAAGACTCATGAGAAGAATTATCCTATGCATGACCTTAAGTTTGCAGCGGTTATCTATGCGTTGAAGTTGTGGAGGCACTTACTTTATAGGGCTCAGTGCAAGATTTTTACTGACCATAAGAGCCTGAAGTACGTGTTCACGCAGAAGGAATTGAATCTGCATCAGCGGCGGTGGCTTGAGTATGTGGCGGATTATGACGTAGAAATCCAGTATCATCCGGGCAAGGCCAATGTGGTGGCCGACGCCCTGAGCCGAAAGACGGGAAAGATCTTTAACCTCTCCGCCGATCGGTTAGTTGGGGAGTTCCTCCTTATGGGTATTTCAGTGGGATGCTGTGGTTTGCAGAGTAGTTTGTCAGTGGCAGAGCCGTCCTGGATTTCTTTGACTAGACTGCATCAGAAGGACGATCCGGATCTGTTGCACCTTTTTACCAGGACAGAGAAGGGAGAGTTGCCAGATTTTGGTATTGATGATGCGGGTACTTTGAAGTACCGCGGCAGGTTTTGCGTTCCCGCTGTTGGGGATATTAGGAGTATGATTTGCAGTGAGGCTCATGGTTCCAGCGTTACCTACCATCCAGGATCTACGAAGATGTACCGTGACTTAAGGCAAATTGCCTGGTGGTATGGTATGAAAGGAGATATAGCCCGATTTGTTGCTGAGTGTCACACTTGCAAGCGTGTGAAGGCCGATCATGGAAGGCCTGGTGGTAAGTTGACTCCGCTAGAGATCCCGACTTGGAAGTGGGAGAGTATATCTATGGACTTCATTACGGGTTTGCCAAAATCCCCGAGAGGATTTGATTCTGTTTGGGTTATAGTGGATAGATTGACGAAGTGTGCTCACTTCGTGCCTTATAAGATTGATTACCCGATGAGGAGGATAGCGGAGTTGTACTTGAATGAAGTCATCCGACTCCACGGTGTGCCGATTAGCATCATTTCTGATCGAGATTCCCGGTTTACTTCTCGTTTTTGGCAGAGTCTGCAGGAGGGTTTGGGTACGGATCTGAGGTATTCTACTGCGTACCACCCTCAGACCAATGGGCAGACGGAGCGGGTCAATCAGACTGTTGAGGATATGATCAGGTGCTATATTTTAGACCACGGTGGAGCGTGGGATGAGCGTCTGCGACTCATGGAATTTGCTTATAATAACAGTTATCAGGAAAGCTTGCAGATGGCTCCGTTCGAAGCTTTGTATGGGCCGCGTTGTAGGACTCCGTTGTTTTGGGCTGAGGCTGGTGAAAAGCCTTTGTTGGGTCCAGATGCTCTGGAAGAGATGGAAGTCGCCGTGAAGCTTATTCGTGAAAAGCTTCGTTTAGCTCAGGAGAGGTATGAAAAGAACGCCAATCGGCGTAGGTCTGCTTTGGAGTTTTTAGTAGGGGATCATGTATACCTCAAGGTTTCTCCAATGGTCGGTGTGAAGAGATTTGGTAAAAATCGGAAATTGGACCCAAGGTATGTGGGCCCGTTCGAGATTTTGGAGCGGATTGGTGTGTCTGCTTATACATTGGATTTGCCAGCGAACTTCCCTGGTGTTCATAATGTTTTTCATGTTAGCCAATTGCGGAAGTGTGTGCGCAGCAGTGGGCAACTCTTGGATGTTGTGCCCCATTTGGAGCCCAACCTCTCTTTTGTTGAGGTGCCAGTTCGTATTTTGGATTCTCAGGAGCGTGTGCTGCGAAAGAAGTCCATACCGATGGTGAAAGTTCTATGGAAAAATCAGGATTTGGAGAGCGCGACTTGGGAGCTAGAGTCGGCCATGAGGAGGGCGTACCCTCACCTGTTTCGCTGATTTGATCGGTATGTTTCCCTTTGTAACTTCTGTTTGTTACTTTTCCTTCTTTGGTAGGAGGGTTGTGCGTAAAGTTTCGGGACGAAACTTTCTTTTAGGGGGAGTGACTGTAACGCCCCGTTTTTTCAGTGATTATTTTTATTCTCGTTTGGCGTTACGATGACGCGTTTCTGTGGCTTGTGCCATTTGTGGAGTGTGGTTTAGCTCCTTAGAACTGAGTGACCTATTCTGTAGCCTGTTGGCAAGATCTCCCTAGCAAGCCGAGTCATTTTGGGTGATCTGGTGTGACCTCTCGGGGGGATGTTGGTGTTTGGCTTTATTTGGGTATAACTCGAGTTCTGTTCGTCGAAAATTAATTTCGACTTCGCCGTTGTGTTCGTAGCGTGGGTATTTAGCTACGGTGCGAATTTCGTCGAATTCCGAGGTAGTTCGGTTTTCGCGTCGATTTGGTGCTTTATGTAATTTTGTAATTAATTATATAATTATTTAATTATATATATATATATATAGAATGAGAGGCACGCATCATCTTCTCCGATTAAAAGAAACCGCCGCCCCTGTACGAGAGGAAACGGAGAAACCGCCTACCCTTCGGACGCCGATTCCCGGAGCGTTTGTGGACGGAATTCGATTCCGAGAGTGGATTTGGATTGCTCTCGTCAAGACCTTCATTCCTGCGGTAAGAAATTCGATTTTCGTGGAGTTTTGGGAGGATTGGAATTTTCGGTTTTGGAAGTTTTCCTCCATTAAAGGCCGAGTGTTTGTTTTAGGTGTTGCGGCCGTTTTGATCCGTGCGAAGAGGAGGAAAGCAGTCCAAAGCTTCGCTGTGAATTGAGGCAAGTGGTATTCTTGCCCTTGCCAAGTTTTCTTTTCGATTTTCTTGCTGAAATTGAAATCCCGGTTAGCCCAGGTTAGAGGCCATGTTGTTCTCATTTTCTTGCTAACTATAGGGCTTAGTTCTTCCTACTGAAACCCCCCTATTTTGTGATGATTGGAATCAAAATTGTCGGCGTGGAGCCGTTGTTTTCCTATATTTTGATTGTTGCTCTGGTTCAGGTGTAGCCAAGAGGGAGAGTTAGGAGGGGGGGGGTGTGGTTGCCGATTTTTCGTTAAGGTATCACTCGAATGATTTGGCATAGTTCGTATGGTAGTGGTGCGCGACGTTGATAGTTGTCTGCTGTTACTGCAGTGGCGTGAGTCGTGTGCGCGTTCCGGTGCCGTTCGGGAAATTCCAAACGGTACAGGTTGGCCGCGCACGGTCATCAACCGTTAGGGCGCACGACCACTGGTCGTGTGCCTCTGCTCGTGCGCGGCTGTCTTTCAGTTTCCAAAGTTCTGTCTCGGAAAATCGCACGAGCGCTGGCAACAGTGCGCACGACCAGTGGTCGTGCGACACTGATCGTGCGCAGTTGCTAGGTTTTCTGTCAGGTTTTCCAGGTTCGCTTCGCACGATCATTAGCCGATGAGTGCGCACGACCACTGATTGTGCGTCACTGATCGTGCGCTTTGTATATTTTCTTTTGCTAAAATAATTTAGATGGTTTCGAGTGCGGGAGTTTAGATACTCAAGTGGCAGGCAACTACTCGAGTTCTGGATCTTCTGCCTTGGTCGTTCGACTGTCGTCGAGCTCCGTATTCTTTAGTGGGCTTGTGGGTAGTGCTATTATTTTGGCGGCGAGTGAGGCTAGCTCACTCAACGCCAAAGTTTAGGTAGGCACTGAGTGGGTTTCACACAACGCCTAGTCGTGTTGGTTTATTTCAACACTCTTCCTTTACCTTGTATTTCGTTTCCGAGTGGATTTCCAGTTGTATTTCTGGGTTTTCCTTGTCGGCCGTTTTCTTTATTTTCCTAAAGGCCGAATCGTGGGTCGTGGTTAGTAGTGGTGGTTGTAGCTCTTTATGGGGGTGGAGTTGTGTGATATAGCCAAGGCCACCCATGTTTTCTTGCTCCAGGTACGGGCTGGGCATGTCGGGTGGAAGGTCCCTTGTGTTTTCACGTGTTGACCCTCGAGCTTTTGACTTAGACATGGTTGATTGGGGGACTGCGTTTGCCTTCGATCCGGTTCCTCATTGTTGTTTTGCTACTATCACTTCCCACAGTTTAGGGTGTTAGAAGTTTCTTCTTTGGTTGTTTGCAGCATTCTGGATCTTGGCAGCCTAGTAGGCCCTGCAGGATGTGGTTCCTGGGCTGGGTCGTTGCTGTTGCTTTGCATGTTGTGCATTTCTTGTGGTCCTGTTGTGGACAGTTGTGACTCTTTCTACTGCATGTTTTTCTGTTACTTTGTCCTTTGGTTGACTCTTTCATGCAGTTTTTTTGTTTAGCTTGCTGAGGTATTCTGTTTTCTTTGGAATACCCCAGGTTCTGAGCTGTAGCCAGTCTGGTGGCTAGTTGGAGGTGGTGTTGTTGGTGGACTCCCGGACCTTGGAGTTCTGTTTACCTTGTTAGTGAGGTTGTTTTCAGTACTTTCTTACAGACATATATTTGTGCTAGTGGGTTCGTTTCAGGTTGTTGGCGCCCACTGGTAGTTTTACCTTGTACTAGATATATATACTATTGCTGCTACCATTTTCTGGAGATAGTCTACTTGATCTGAGAAGGTTTTATGCTAGGTTGCTAGTTATTTATAAACTATAATTGTTATTATAAATAAAGCTCATGATCAACATGTTTTATAAGCGAAATCACTATTTTTCCAAATCACGTATAAAGACCGTTTTCTTATATATTATATAAATTAAATGTAGGGTCTTGCATAGCATGAGTGGTTCTCTTGGGACCCTTATGTGCTCCTTAGGATGTCAAAACTAAATAAAGTATTTTTCCGCAGCGTATAAATATAGTTTTTCTTTTGTGGACTAGGTGATCCACTGAGCCGAGGGATACGGACTCTAATTATAACTGATTTTCTAATCATTAATCACATGATTTTCTTTCATTAAGTTGGTAGTTGGTTTTGCCTGAGCGTCAGCAGTTATCCCCTGCTTGACGTGGCATCACGACGCGTGTTTTCTCTTACTCTGATAATTCTTAATTCGGAGAAAATGCGGGTTGTGACATGCTAGGGTAACGATTTTCATCTCGAGCATGTGATGCTCTTCTTCCATTGCATAGGAAAACCCTTATCCCGCGAGTGTACGGCGAGATTGCGGTATTCCTTGGGGTAGATATGTAAAGTCCCCCTTATTAGAGTCCGGAATCATAGTACGTACATAGGCATGATGTGTGAAGCCTACCCGGACAAGTTGGTCTGGATCGGTGATGTGCATTATATTTTAACCGGAGAACACTCCGTGCCCTTTGTTGTTTTCGGGTTTCTACGGGGTAGATGGCAGCAGGGATCCTTGGGGAGTAACCCTAAGGCGCATCTAGAAAACTGGGCGGAAACGCATTTCCGTCATCTTGGTGGCCGGGGAGCCAACCATGAACATAACTGGGTTATGTGCTTGTGTGATCGAACTTTGGGATCCGAGAGAAGCTTGGCCCGCGCGTACGTCTTAATATTACTATGCGATGTGAGAAACGGGCAAGTGGATGTGGACCCAGGCTATGCGGTTTGGTGACAGACATCTGAAAAAGATACTGGCCATTGGCTTGGTCGTGCGAGTCTTAGGCTTAGACTGAAAAGACTATATTGCTCACGAGTTTTGCCATCCAAGGGATGGTGGTTAGACCACGGTTACGACCGGGTTCACCGAGTTAGTGCCCTGAGAGCACGGGGTGTGTGGACGTTTGAGCACGCATCTGTGATGATATTCTTATTCTCTATTTCATTGGCTAGGCTAACAAGTGCAGGGAAGAATCTTTGCCGCCCCGAGCTTGGGGGCATAATCGTTATAATTTTTTCAGCATAGCAGACCGTTGCCTTTGTTTACCACCGTGCGGTGGATTGTTGCTTGTAGGTGCTGCGGAGCCAAGCGGTAAATAGCAGGCTAAAGCCCAAGTTGCTGTGCCGGCCCTCGGAGGCCAATTTTTTGAGTGTTTTCCTTTTGTATTCATGTGTGACCGGCCTGCGTGCCGAGGTTTGGAAGACATTTTTATTAAGCACACTCTTGTATGGCCATAAGGTCAATATTCGTGTATTATACATTCCTATGGGTTTCTATAGTGGACATTCATGCTTGGCTGGGTTCTTTTACTTGTGCAACTTAATAATCTGCTTCCGCTAGATGCTCTGTGTAGGACGTTATAATTTGTTGAATGGTTTCAATAAGTAACCAACCGTTCTGTCCGTAGTATATGGCGTCGGGCCCCGGCCGGACCTACTTCTATACACTCTGTGATGGATAGGGGTGTTATAAATTGGTATCAGACTACCAGTTTCGGTCAAGCTTAAATGAATTCGTGGGTGAATTCACTTTAAGGGGTGGTGAGCACCTGTGTGTGCGTCATCGTTATAACATGAAAAGAACCCATGAATGTCCACTTAGGAATGAAAATACACATGTATGAGGAACCTGCGTGTTCCTATAATTGCTGTTTGCAATATTGTTGGGTCGCTTATCAGTGTTTTGCATGATTATATGTGACCAGAAGTGGTGCTGGACCGTCGGAACGGCCAGGCTCTGAGGCAAGCAGCGCACCTAATGATGCGCCTGAAACACCTCCGTCAGCCGAGCCCATTAGATTGGTGGCAGAAGCTGTCTTTGTTATGATCAATGCATAGCCTGCAAGGCAGGTGCAACAGCCTTCTCCTGCTGTGGAGCAAGTGCCACTCCAAGCGGCGGAGCCTAGAAGGGTGGAACAGGTGGTGGTGGAGCCGGAGTTTCCTCTGAGAGCAACTGAGAAACAACTTAAGAATGTGATGGGCTTCCATCGGCAAGTGTTCTCGGGAACAAAAACCCCAACTCAGGCAGAGGATTGGCTATCGAGAGTCAAGAGAGTGTTGACAACAATGGAAACTGAAGAGTGGCAGAAGACCACGATTGCGACGTTCTTGTTGGTCGGGGACGCGAGGTTATGGTGGGAAGGGCTGGAGCTACACCACCTAAGGGGAAGGCAGTTGGCAGATGTCTCTATGGAGGATTTTCGAGGTTGTTTATGGCTCGATACCTCCCCTCAGCGCAGAGGATCAGGTTGGAAAATGAGTTTCAAAAGTTGGTGCAAGGAGATAGCATCGTGGACGAGTATCTCCATGAGTTCACTCGTTTGGGAAGATACGCTAGCGCTACCTTTGACGACGAGGAGCGGAAGACGATCCGCTTCTATGAAGGGTTAAGAGATGAGTTGAGGTTGTTACTGTCGGGGCGTATGGCGCAGGGTTTCATGACCTTGGTCAACTCGGCCCGGTCCTTGGAAAAGGACATGAAGAACGTGCAAGCGAAGAAGGAATCCGGTGTCAATAAACCAGAGTTTAAGGTGCCGACTTCAAAGTCTGGCTTTCGAAGATGGAATTAGAAGGCTAGGACATCGGGTCCACCCCCTTCTTCAGGTGCCTCGGGGGCAACTACCAACCGAACCCCGGGCGCTTTCTTTACTTGCGGGAAGACGGGCACTTTGCCCGCGATTGTTGGAGCGGATGTCCGAAGTTCGAGAGAAAGCAAGGAGCCACTTATGAAGATAAGGGGAAGGCGGTGGAGTCGACCGCATCCCATTATGCTCCGACTCAACCTAGAGTCTACAACTTGGGCCAGCAAGAGGCCATCAAACAGGCCGACGTGGTGACATGTATGGTTTAATTTATAGTAAGTTAGCTTTAAATACTGTTACCTAGTGCTTGTTAGCTTAATACTATTTGTGTATGCTTTGTTCTGATTGGAGATATTCCGGCATGAGCACTATTCGATACGGGAGCCTGATGACTAGTTTTAGTCATCGTTTTTGGGGTAATTTAGTAGCTTAAATTCCTAAGTATTATTATAATTTTATGTTTTTGTATGCTTGTTTGTTGTTGTTGTGTTATTTTATATAAATCTATAGTTTTATTTTATGTTTTGTTGTTATTTTATGTTATGTTTATGTTATTGTTATGTCTAGTTTTATTTTTAAATATTATTATCTTTGTTATAGTTTAGGTTTACATGACTAATGTAATGTTATAATGATTAATGTTATGTTTTATGTTTAGTTTTATTTAAATTTATATCATGATATGTTATTATAATAAGTGTCTAATGTTTTAATTAATATTTTGTAGGTTCATGCCCAACCATGCAGCCTACACCATCCAAGCCCGAGCCCCTTTGATCCATGGTGCAGCCGGCCTACTTGGTGCAGCCCAACATGGCCTACCCGAGCCCTTGATGCAGCCCAAGCAGCCCACATTTAAAGCCGAGCCCTCCTCCAAGTGCAGCAGCCCGAGCACACAAATCAACCGCAAATGCAGCCGGCCTTCTACATTTGGAGCAGCTCTTGTCCTACCCGAGCCCACCACAAGCAGCAGCCCACTTCAAAGCCCTCCTTTTTCCCTCTACTCGAGCCCATGCAACAGCCCCCTCCTTCATTTATTGCCATACATGAATATTTTCATGCATGGCCGACCATCTTTATTCTCTTATGCATGCATCTCCCTCTCTCCTCATTAAATCCAAATGCATTCATTCCCCTATGCTTGGCCGGCCACCTTTCTCCCTCTCCATCTACATTGAACCCCACTCTCTCTCCCTTCTACACACTTCCAATCATTCCCCCTCTTTATTTTATATTTTTATTTTCACTTCCCATTAAATGAAATACATGAACCCCCCTCTTTCCTCTCTCCCCTCCATAATTGCATGCATGAACCTCCTTCCATCCACATGGCCGCCCCCCCCCCCCTTGTGTCCCTTCTTCTCCTCTTCATTCTAGAATCCTCTCCATCCTCTATATAAGCCACCCCATCCCTCAAGCCAAAGGATTACAAAAATTGTTGGAGTGAAGTTCTAAGCAAATTTGAGTGTTGAGTTGAAGATTTTGAGTGTTTGTGAGTTGTAATTCTCTTTTCATTATTGTCATAGTTTTTCATTAGTGCAAGCTTTATTTTTTATGATTTCATGTTATAATTTTCTTTTCCTTGTAGTGGCATAATTTGGTCTTTTTATTTCCTTGTTTTGTACTCTTTCTTTGTTCAAGTAATAAAACATGTTCTTCTCTTATTTTACTTTATCTTTCCTTTCGAATATGCGTAGCTAATTTTCCTTTAGCATTCGATCGTGAGGATCCATAAAATGAGATGAGGGTTTCTTTTATTTCATAGTTTTATTTTTGCTAAATTCTACTCGGTCCTTCTTTGATTTTTATTTCGTCGACTCCGTATTTCCGGTATACGGTAGTAGGTTTAGGATCTCATATTTGAGTAGCCGAGAGGCTCGTGAATGTGAAAGATCACTCAAAGAAGGAAGGAGTTGAACGCAACCCTAGAGATAGGACGACGTAAATCTTCCGGATTGGAGTCAAATCCAATAGTGCGGATCACTTCGATAATGCAACTTTAGGCTTCTTTGGTTTGTAAAGAGATTTCGATCAAAGAGTCTATAAGTTAGGAGACATAATGCTCTAGCGAGATTTTGTCTCATTTTCGGATCTGTCACGGCCGAGTATGATTTGCAAATTTAAAACTATACCTTTTATCCCTCTCATTTCATTTTATGGTGAATCAATGATCGAATGCTAGCTTTTTAATATAAGTTTTTCGTCTCGCAAATTATCGTTTATTTCACTTTTAAAAATTCTCAAAATCCAACAATTTTCCGGTAGAATAATAGTTCAAGCGTGAGTAGACGTACTTGACAACCCCGTGTTTAAATACGACCTTGATACTACGACTCGACAGGTACGCTTGCCTGTTCGGGTTTTGGCCCATCAAATTTTTGGCGCCGTTGCCGGGGATTTTTCTTCGTCAATATTTTGAAAATGCTTGCGCTCTTACTTCTGAAAAAAATCAAAAAAATATATTTATTTAAGTATTTATAATCAACCCGCTTCATCTTATTTTCTACCCAACCTAAAATCTCTCGAAAAGGGTAAGGGGCTTTAAGCGCCACCATTTTACCTAGTACCTTGCGAACCCTTCACCGGGTAGCCCTTGGGAAGTTCGAGAGCCAAACCGTAAAAAAATCAATTTTCAAAAAAAAAATCCTTTCTTCTCTTTTTCTTTCTTTTTCAAGTTTTCATTTTCATTCCCCTTCGTCTTCTATGCTAGTGCATGACCCGAGCGAATCCGTTGCTACTTGTTGATTTGGACCCAGAAATCGAATGCTCCTTTCGGAGACAACTACGATTCGGGGCTTCCACTTCTCAAACAGCGGTTGAGGATTCTTTCGGGGATTGCAATTTCAATTCTGAAATGGGAGACCCTAACCCAGGAGTGGCTCAGCAAAAGACCATGTCCGATTATGCTCGACCAAACTTGGAAGGGATAGAGATAAGTATTGTTAGACCTGCGATTGAGAACAATAACTTCGAGCTTAAGCCTAGCATCATTCAAATGGTGCAGCAATATGTACAGTTCGACATATTTCAAGATGAAGATCCGAACTTGCATATTGCTAATTTTCTTGAAATCTGTGACACCTTTAAGATTAATGGTGTTTCAGACGATGCTATAAGAATAAGACTCTTCCCATTCTCCTTAAGAACTAAAGCCAAACTGTGGTTGAGTTCTCTTCCAAGAGGATCAATCACTACTTGGAGCATTTTAACTGAAAAATTTCTTTCTTGTTATTTCCCCCCCCCCCCGCCAAAACTGCTAAGCTACGAAATGATATAACTTCATGTTCTCAAATTGATTCTAAGACCCTCTATGTCACTTGGGAGAGGTTCAAATAACTTTTGAGAAGATGCCCACATCATGCTCTGCCTGTATGGTTGCAAGTCCAGACATTCTACAATGGGCTAAACCAAGAAACTAAGCAGATGATAGATGTCGCTTCCGCTGGTTCTTTGGACTTATCCAAATTTCTGTGAAATCACAGTCTCTGACAAACTAAGGTTCATTCAACGCTTTTTATCACATGGTGTTGAGTGAGTAAGCTTCATTCAACGCCTGCGGACTTAGTCAAATATCTATACAGATTTTTTGTGGCGTTGACTGTTTGAGCTATACTCAATGATTTATATTGTATGACATTGAGTGAGTAAACTTCCCTTAACACTTGTGGACTTAGCCATATTTCTGTTAGTTTCTTCTTAGGCTTTCACTACCTTAGCCTGTCTCATAACATTTTGCTATATGGCGTTGAGTGAGTAGATTTCACTCAATGCCTGTGGACTTAGCCATATTTTCAGCTTGCCAATTATCTGGCTTTGACTGTCTTAGCTTGTCTCACAGCTTTTTGCTGTATGGCGTTGAGTGAGTAGACTTCACTCAACGCATGTGGACTTAGTCATATTTTTATCTTGCCAAATGTTTTGCTTTAACTGTCTTAGCCTGTCTCATAGCTTTTTGTTGTATGGCATTGAGAGAGTAGACTTCACTCAATGCCTGTGGAGTTAGCAACATTTTTAGCTTCCCAATTGTTTGTCTTTGACTATACAAGCTGAAATCAACACTATTAGTAATCTAGCATTGAGTGAATAGACTTCACTCAATGCCTGTAGACTTAGATAGTTTTTTGTCTTTCCATTAGCATGCCTAGACATCACCTATCCTGGCCACTTGAATCAACATGCCCAATCAATGCATAAAAACTGTATACATAGAACTTGTAGGACATATTTGATTATAACATGTGCATACCATTGTCTACAAGGCCTTCTTCAAATCCATGATATTGGGATCAATGGACCCAACAATCTCCCCTATTTAAAGAAGTCAAAACCTAAGATAATGTATACAATAACACAAATATGTAACATATATATTGGAAGACACATTAAATAATACGAATAGTGTAACACCCAAAAAACCCTAAGTCCCAAATATGGGTTCAGGATGAGTGATAGGGCCTAGGACACGGGCATGTCCCAGGGCATGTCGGGTGCACACGGCATGGGACACGGGCGTGTCACAGGGAGTCTTCTGGTTTCGTCGACTCGAGAACTGATCGTCGAGCGGAAACACGGCCTGGGACACGGGTGTGCCCTGCTCGGGGGAATTTTGGAGTGGCATTGAGTGAGGTGGCATTTAATGGCGTTGAGTGTGGTACACGGCCTGTGTTACGGGCGTGTCACAGGGGCGTGTTGAGCACACGGCCGAGGACACGGGCATGTGCCTTAGCCGCGTTCTTTTCAGGTGTTTCGGCCTTGTGTTGATGAGGTGACACGGCCATCCACACGGCCGTGTATTGGTTGACAAGGGCGTGTTAGGGGGGTGATACGGGCGTGTCGTGGCCCATTTTCTGTTCCAGATTGAGTCGGTTCCTAAACCGCTTAAGGGACACGGCCTATGACACGGTCGTGTCACAAGCCGTATAAGCCCTGTTTAGATGCTTTTCCAAGCAATCGAGGCCGTTCGTTCCCTTCTATTTGGATCCTGTGGTCCCAGATCATCCCTGCTCTTATAAGGCCGAGAATGGAGATAGATATCTCATTCTCATCTTAGCCTTTCTCTTTTTAAGTGAAGAGAGAGAGGAGAGCAAGGAAGGAAGAAGGAGAAGCTTTCTGACCGCCAGTGGAGTTTCAACGGTCCGTTTTGAGAACCGAGGGCATCGTTGTGGAGGCAAGGCCGCCGCGGTGGTTTCTATCCGGCTAGTTTTCCATGGCGCCGAAGCGATCATCAAGGGTAATGGTCTTTCTTCCATGGGCAAGTAAAGCCGTTTTTTATGCATGTATCTTTATGGAATCCTCCATCAAAAGAAGGAAGAGCGTATGTGATTCCAGCGGTTGCGTTTGCATCTAGATCCGGAAGTGTGTAGTACAGAATAGGCATGCTGTGTGAAGCCAATCTGGACGTATAGTCTGGATTGGTGATGTGCGATCCGGAGAAGAGTCCGAGTATATATCGAATGGCTTACGAAGCGTGAGAGGATGCTTGTGAAATGTGGTAAGGAGGCTTGGTATAGCTCCTTTGATTGAAAGCTAGGCGCGAGCTGTATTGTGAGAATGGAAAGTGGCACCGTATGCTAGTGTTATGAGATGGATTGCGGTTACCTCTGAGTGGGTGGGCCGAGAGGTCTCCGACATGCGTTTGGAGGATGATGCCCATGTCCAACAAGTTAAATTGTAGGATCGGGTGAGCGGTCGATGGGTGGCAATGCAGCGGGGGCGATTTCCCAACGCTTGTTACACTACTTGGGTAGGTTAACTAATAGTGCTCACAATTGCCATGAGGTGGATGCCTCTACGTGAGTCGGGTGCATGAGGTCTCCGACACGTGTTCGGAGGCTTATGCCCGGCCAACAAGCTAAACACCTCGAATCAGTGGTGGGACCTTGAAGATTTCGGTACACCATAATCGTGCCCTGAGTGCACGGAGTGTCTGGAACTGAGGCCAGCATTTGTGATATTGTGTGTTATATATGTTGTGTTGAGATTGGATTACATGCAGGGAAGGAACCACTGCCCCGGGTAAGGGGTAGGGTCGTTATAATTTGTTAGCTTAATGCTGACCGTTGCTTTGTTTATCACCCTTGGGGTGGACGTCCATGTGAGGGTGTTGTGGGCTGAAATGGAATGAGCGGGCTTAAGACCTTGTTGTTGTTGCTGTTAAGCCCTTAAAGGTCGTGCGAAGCTTTAGATTTCATGTGTGGCCGGCCTGCATGTTGATGTATGAAGTCGTATGTTTGTAAAGAGAAACTTGTAAGGCCTTAAGGCCGTGAGCGGTGTGCTTGTTAACATTCCTGGTCTTGTATATAAATGAGTTATTTATATAGTAGTGGACATTCATGGATTGAGTTCCCATAACTTGTAAGCTTCTTCTAGAATGCTCTGATTTAGGATGCGTGGTATTTGGTATTAACCTGTGACCTCGCCGTCTATTTGTGGCATATAATGTGGGGCCCCGACGGGACCTTCTATTATATGTTATTTTACGGGTCGGGTTGTTACATTTTGGTATCAGAGGCCTCTCGATTTTCCGCTTTCGAATTCGTGGCCGAATTCTTTTGTCAGGTGGCGAGCACGTGTACGTGCAGACCGTTTTAACATATCTTTACTCAAGAATGTCCACTAGGAATGTGCGTGTGTGTATGCGGTATGTTTGCCGTTTTGGATTGGGGGTTGATTATTTATATCTTGTTCACATATAGGTGACAAGAAGTAGAGCTGGTCAGTCTGAGCCCTAGCGTTAAGATGAGAGTGCGGCACCAGCCGAGGTGACCACACCTCCTCCTTCTTCGGAAACTGTACGCCTAGTTACGGAGACTGTAATTCCCATGCTTCAAGCACAACCTGTTGGGCAGGCAAGGCCTGTCGTGGAGCCAGTTCGAGTTGGTGCAAGTCAAGAGCGGGTGGAAGCTCAAGTGGACGAGCGAGCGACTGACGAGCAATTGAAGCGATTTATGGATTTTCATCCACCTACGTTTTTCGGGGCGCATTCCCCAACACAGGCGGAAGATTGGCTTGCAAGAGTGAAGAGGATCCTGATCGCGCTCTGGATTGATGAGGGGCAAAGAGTGACGTTAGCCACTTTCTCACTGGAAGGGGAGGCGAGACTGTGGTGGGATGATGTCGAGATGCACCAGTTGGCAGGCAGTGGTCTGGGAGAGATTTCGATGGACAAATTCTCCAAGTTGTTTTGGGAGAAATATTTGCCAGTATCGCGGAGAATTTGCGATGGAGAGAGAATTTCAACGTCAGGTGTTGGGTGAGAAGACTGTGGATGACTACCTGCATGAATTTACCAGGCTGGGACATTATACGAGGTCGACTTTTGCAAAAGAAGTGCGGAAGACGAACAGATTTTATGAGGGACTCTGAGATGAGTTGAGATTGGCGCTTCCGAGTTCAGTGAACCAAGGCTTCCAAGCCTTAGTAGATACAGCCTGTGCGCTGGAAAAAGATTTGAAATGAGTACATGACAAGAAGAACTTGGCGGCGGATAAGTCGGAGTTCAAAGTCCCGCAGTCCGAACAGTCGGAGTTCAGGAAACGGGATAAGAAGAGGTTCAAGCTTGCTGCACAAACGTCTTCGGATGTGGCTTCGGGTGCGACGTTTGGTCAAGGATGTGTTGATTCGCGTACCTATTTCATTTGTGGAAAGCCGGGGCATATTACCCGTTATTGTTGTAAAGGCCCGCCAAAGAATGAGCAAAAGCCAGGCGCGTCCTATGAGGAAAAGGGTAAGGCAGTTGCGGAATCATCTGCATCCCGAGCGCAATCGCGAGTGTACAATCTCAGAGTGCAGGAGCCACAAAACTCGCATGATGACGTACAATAGCCTCGAGTGTTTAACCTAGAGTTGCATGAGGCAGTGAAGAAGCTTCTTAGAGACGTGGAGGAGCGAAAATAAGGTGGAGGGTACACTTTATTGCTTTTGTTGTACCTTGTATCTTGTATGTACATGTGTTTATGAAAACACTTTTGTTGGTGCGAGAATGTGGGGAGCATAACCCTGGACCATCGTGTGTATTTGTACCAAGGAATGGTTGTGTTGATGGATTTGTTGCGCTAAATTTCGTGACAAAATTTCTATAAGGAGGGGAGGATTGTAACACCCCAAAAACCCTAAGTCCTAAATATGGGTTCAGGCTGAGTGACAAGGCCTAGGACACGGGCGTGTCCTAGGGAATGTCGGGTGCACACGGCCTGGAACACGGGCGTGTCCCAGGGCGTGTTCTGGTTTTGTCGACTCAAGAACTGATCGTCGAGCAGCAACACGAGCTGGTACACGGGCGTGTCCCAGGGCGTGTCCTGCTCGGGTGAATTATGGAGTGGCGTTGAGTGGCGTTGAGTGGGGTGGCATTGAGTGGAGTTGAGTGTGGTACATGGCCTGTGACACGGGCGTGTCCCAAGGGCGTGTTGAGCACACGGCCGAGGACCCGGGTGTGTGCCTTAGCCGTGTTCTTTTCGGGTGTTTCGGCCTTGTGTTGATGAGGTGACATGGCCATCCACACTACCGTGTACTGGTTGACACGAGCGTGTCAGGGGGGGTGACACGGGTGTGTCGTGGCCCGTGTTTTGTTCCAGATTGAGTCGGTTCCTAAACCACTCAAGGGACATGGCCTATGACACGGGCATGTCACAAGCTGTGTCAGCCCTCTTTAGATGCTTTTCCAAGCAATCAAGGTCGTTCGTTCCCTACTATTTTGATCCTGTGGTCCTAGATCATCCCTGCTCTTATAAGGCAGAGAATGGAGATGGATATCTCATTCTCATCTTAGCCTTTCTCTTTCTAAGTGAAGAGAGAGAGGAGAGCAAGGAAGGAAGAAGGAGAAGCTTTCCGACCGCCGGTGGAGCTTCAACGATCCATTTTGAGATCCGAGGGCAGCGTTGTGGAGGAAAGGCCGCCGCGGTGGTTTCCATCCGGTTAGTTTTCCATGGCGCCGAAGCGATCGTCAAGGGTAACAGTCTTTCTTCCTTGGGTAGGTGAAGCCCTTTGTTTATGCATGTATCTTCATGGAATCCTCCATCAAAAGATGGAAGAGCGTAAGTGATTCCAGCGGTGGCGTTTCCATCTAGATCCGGAAGTGTGTAGTACGGAATAGGCATGCTGTGTGAAGCCCATCTGGATGTATAGTCTGGATTGGTGATGTGCGATCCGGATAAGACTCCGAGAATATATCGAATGGCTTGCGGAGCATGTGAGGACGCTTATGAAATGTGGTAAGGAGGCTTGGTATAACTACTTTGATTGTAAGCTCGGCGCGAGCTGTATTATGAGAATGGAAAGTGGCACCGTATGCCGATGTTATGAGATGGATTGAGGTTACCTCTGAGTGGGTGGGAGCGAGAGGTCTCTGATATGCGTTTGGAGGCTGATGCCCAGGTCAAACAAGTTAAATTGTAGGATCGGGTGAGCGGTCGATTGGTGGCAATGAACCGGGGGCGATTTCCCTAGGTTTGTTACACTACTTGGGTAGGTCGACTGATAGTGCTCACAATTGCCGTGAGGTGGATCCCTCTGCGTGAGTCGGGTGTGTGAGGTCTCCGACGCGTGTTCGGAGGCTTATGCCCGGCCAACAAGCTAAACACCTCGAATCGATGGTGGGACCTTGAGGATTTCGGTACACCATAATCGTGCCGTAAGTGTAGAGGGCGTCTAGCACTAAGGCAAGAGTTTGTGATATTGTGTGTTATATATGTTCTGTTGAGATTGGATTACATGCAGGGAAGGAACCACTGCTCCGGGTAAGGGGTAGGGTCATTATAATTTGTCAGCTGAATGCTGACCGTTGCTTTGTTTATCACCCTTGGGGTGTACGTCCATGTGCAGGTGTTGCGGGTTGAAATGGATTGAGCGGGCTGAAGCCCTTGTTGCTGTTGTTGTTAGGCCCTTAAAGGCCGTGCGAAGCTTTGGATTTCATGTGTGGTCGGTCTGCGTGCCGATGTATGAAGTCGTATGTTTGTAAAGAGAAACTTGTAGGGACTTAAGGCCGTGAGCGGTGTGCTTGTTTACATTCCTGGTCTTTTATATAAATGAGTTATTTATATTGTAGTGGACATTCATGGATTGAGTTGGCATAACTTGTAAGCTTCCGCTAGAATGATCTGAGTTAGGATACGTGGTATTTGGTATTAACTTGTGACCTCGCCGTCTGTTGTGGCATATAATGTGGGGGCCTAGCCGGACCTTCTATTATATGTTATTTAACGGGTCGGGTTGTTACAGATAAAATAATGAACCTAATCAAAAATGATTTTTTATTTATCATAGAAGGATCAGTAGTGTTTGTGCATATAATAAGATATATCACATTCCTTGAGCCCTTTAAGTAGAACAAGAAACATTTCATGCTTCACGCTCCTTATAACTAAGCTACTACCCCTAGGCTTCTTGATGGCTTGTTCTTCAACTACAGCCTCCTTCTTTCCTTTCCTATCTTCCTTATTTGCTTTGGCTGCTTCAGTTTTAGCTTCAGCTTTCTTCTTCCCTTTCAGCTCTTCATCATTGGCTTTTTCCCTTTCAAAGTAGTTGTGCGGCTTTGGTATGTACTTAGTCGGCTCAATGGCATTTGGAGGAAGAAAACCTGCACTCTTATTTCACTTGTATATTGTAAGACCCCCATTTTTTTTTCTTTTTCGACACCGGGGTCTTAGGCCCAGAACCGCCACCTTGCGGTGATACCTTCGCACCCGGGAAGGTCGTCACTACAAGATGCCGATTCTGCCGGCCAAAATCGATCACAACTGTAGCAATAGAATAAAAGCAAGTCCACAGAAAATCACATGTATAGAAAATAAGCTCCACGAAGGGAGTACCACAGATAGTACATATAAAAAAAATCTCGGGCTTATGCCTGGTACATCAAGTCCTCACTATAAATCACTCATCGTGGAAGCAAACTAATACAACTACTAGTGTTCGGGACTCACAGTCCCTACTGTCTGGACTCCAGTACTAGACTGTCCGATCTCCAAGCATACCGACCTCCGGGGCTGCTCCTCCATGCTTGGCTCCGTGGTCCCCTAAATGATGTGGTTCGAAAACTGTTAGTCTAAAAGACTAAGTCCTATCATCCTTCGCCCCTTCCCCCATGGCTCCTAAGCACCGAGCGGGGAGAAGGAAAGGAAAGGACATGAAGGTGGAGAATGTCAAATAGTAGATGGCAGCGGAACTAGACTAGCAGTGCTAAGTATGATAATAATGATACAAAATTTGAATAAGTAACCTTAACTTATGTGAAAACCCATAAGCTAAAGGATCTTTTGCAAGGCTCCTATCGTATAAAAAGTCCCATACCGATTTATACGATAAGGTGTCGGTTTTACTAGCAGGCTTATAATACTGAAAGAGAACCTTGACTTATAAGCACGCTCGTACGAACTTATAGGCCAAGGGGTCGTTTTGCAAGGCCTAATGTATAGAGCGTCCCATACCGCTTATACATTAGGTGTCAGGTTATATGCAATGGTTATGCTATGAAATACAATTATGCTATGACGTGAACATGCAAGTGCAACACACCCACTCGACTCTGTGTACACAGACCTTTAGTTCCCCCTTTCGGAGCCGTTACCTCCCAGGATACCTCCGTAGTGGCAGACGGAAGCGGTGGGTTGGGCCTCGCCCACCTCTAAACCAATAAAGCACTACCGGTCATACCTATCGTACGCCTCAATGCTTGGTGCACAAAGCGGACTCCTGCGTACTCTTGCCGGCTGGCGCACCAGACTTCTGTTGGCGAAGTGCTAACCGCACTTGCCGAGTCAGCGTATTGGCGTCGGTGCATCGACCCTCCAATACCGAAGACCCACCACCTTATACCTTCTATGCACAAGCAATAGTTATGAGTCCAAACAACAACCAAACCAAATCTCCCTGGACTATCCCGTCCGTCATAAATCAACAACCGAGCCGAAGCTCCCTGGACTATCCCGTCCGTCATAATCAACAACCGAGCCGAAGCTCCCCGGACTATCCCGTCCGTCATAATCAACAACCGAGCCGAAGCTCCCCGAACTATCCCGTCCGTCATAATCAATAACCGAGCCAAAGCTCCCCGGGCCACCATGCCCATCACCATAACCACTGGGCTTATTGCCTGAGTAACCCAAACTATCTCCCAGGACATTGGGGTGTGAGAGTGTGAAATCCTAAGTTTACTATTTACTCTTGTGGCGATTTTATACCTACGACTTAGGTTTTACCCAGGACTACCCAAGGTATTCCCTGTGAAGGGCTCTCGAGGGCACTAAGAGCTATGATGGGCTGAATCCCAAAGCTCCCTTTCGCAAGGCACTTATTCTTGTTGATTTGTAACTAATCCCATATCCATTACCTACTTCTTTTTCATATTACGGTAGACTAAACCTAAGGTGATTTTGACCTTTCACTCTACGGGGAAAGACGATCTTTCGTCGACCCCAAGCACTACTCAACACTACCAACTCATATCTCACTACTTAACCTAAACTTCTAGGATGACTCATCAACATCTACAAAATCCAGCAAGATGGCTAACTCCAACTATGCCAAATCATTTCCTTTCAATAATTTACTAAATGCAGAGCACAAGGTTAAATGCCATGTATAATGGGGAGTACATCAAATAATCTTTCAATACTCCTATAATAATTAATGGAGGTCCATTATGACCTTTATGCCCTAAATCCAGAGACCCAAAATTTTCCTTATTTATTTAATAATTTATTTAATTATTCTAGTGACTAAAATTTCTAATAATGAACATGAAGTACCATTTTCATGCAAGATATCATTCCACTAATTTTATAGGATATTTAAAATAAGGATTTAACTCATCTTCCAAAATATCTCAATTTTTCAGTAAGGTTTTATCCCAAAATTCCTATTTCATTTTAACCCTTGAAAACTAATTTAAAGAAATATAAAAGACTATATTGCTTCCAAAAATTCAGAGAAAATTCCAGTATGATTCTAATGGCATATAAATGATTTGGGCCAAATTTCATAATTTATTTATCAGTAAATAATCTTAATTAAATTATTGAATAATTTCCTCATTTAACAAGCTTGTGAAGTAAGTACCTCAAATATGTATCCAAAATTTTTCATAAAATTTATATATGCATATAATGATTCAAAACTTCCTCTGCCAAACTTTCATGACTTCCAAGGGTCAGAGGGACCATAATGTTCAATTTATTAAATTGAGGCATCCCTTGTGTTACAAATGAAGTACTATAACTATTGTCCCAAAATTCCCAATTAAATTACCAAAGGCTCATAATATCCTTATGACCAATCTACCAAAATTTCACCTTAGTTTGAGGAGTTTAGCTAGCCTATTTCAACCCTACAATATTTGTGTCCTAAACTAGGGTTAGGGTTTTGTTGGTCCCAAACTTTCCAAAACACCCTAAGATTTTAACCAGAGGGTTATAGTTACCCTAATACCCTCCCTACAAAATTTCATAGTCATACAAGGTGTTTTGGCCACATGCCCTTCACAAGGTACAAAAGCCCTTCCTTAGGGTTTGACCTAGGATCTTGGGGAAAATCAATTCCAAACCTCCCCATATTTCATTGGAAGGTGCACAAGTTCATGACAAGTCATTGTTCAAAATTTGGACCTCTGTTGAGGTGAATTGGACACTCTAAGCAAAAATTAAATTTTGGACCAAAATGCCCTTCTTAGGGCAAAACTAGGGTTTGCATGATTTCCATTCAAATCACCTCCAAAATTAATGAAATTTTAACCAGAGGTCTATATCGACCTCATATACCTCCCACCAAGATTTGGATGAATTTGGACTTCATTTGACCCATAAATTAATTTAACATAGATAAATTAAATTATTTACACAACTATAGAGAAATTATCTCCAAAAATTCCCATTTTTAGGCAGGTTCTAGATATTAGTTAGTATGACTCCCTGCCAAATTTTAACTCATTTGGGCTAAGTATGAAGTGTGGGCACTTAGTTTAATGACTGCCTATTCATTTGTATAGACCCCACCAAAATGAGTTCCCTGGTCAAACCAGTCACCCAAATTGGTTCAAACCAATTTTGTTTGAAAGTAGACCCAAAGGGCTATATTTAATGTGTTGACCATTTTCTCTGAAAAGGGATCTAGGTATTTTTAATAATTAAATACATTAAATACCTAATCTGTGACAGAAAATGAAATAAATCAAATACATATCCTATAGTATTTTATCATCATCAGCACGAATCTTGGCTCAAGATGGACGGAATCCCGTCATCTTCTTCCTCTGGCAGACGGCCAGGATTGCTTCTGCCTGGGCCGATTTCCAGCGGCTGCTGCCGGCGCTCCGGCCACCTCCCCGGCCGGCCACCGCCGCCTACACCTTCGGGGTGGTCGGGGCTACCTCCAGGCGGCGGCACGGCCGCCGGGGAGCACTGCTCCGGCGATCCCGACAAGCAGGAAAACCATGGAAAAACCATGAATTTGAAATTTTGATTGGGCTCAATTGAGCTCCAACCTTAGTTCTAATGATCCCTACGATCTACCCATGCAAGAAGGAGTGGATGAGGACCTGTGGTGGCGGTTATAGCCGTGCTGATCGTCGGATTGGCATGGTGGTGGCCAGTGGTGGTCGCCTTGTTCAAAAATATAGGAAATTGCTTGGCTCCTTCAGGTAAAGTGTGGGAAATGCTCCTTGAACCTCAGTGAAGCTTTTAAAGAGGGAGAGGAGGGGAGTTAGGTGGCTGAATGCCTTGTGCCATTTTTGTCCATGGTCAACAATGGCGGCTTGGTTGGTAGGGGGTGGAGCTTGCTCTAAACAGTCCAAAATGGCCGCTGCACTCCCCCTTGTTCTTCTGAATTGAATGGGGAGGTTGGGGAGGGGGGAGGAGGAGCACAAAGTCCTCCTTCCTTCTTCTTCCTTCTCTTTCTCTCTCCTCCATGGGTGGCTTTCTCTCTCCTAGTCACCAAGCCTGAAATTTGGCTCCTCCCTATCCTATGGCAGCCCACAAGTCCATTTGGTCACTAAAGTCAAGGTTAGCCCAATTGCAATGTGCTTGAGCTTGAGTTAGCCCATTTGGGCTAACTTGACCCAAAGTTGCACTAGGGCCCACCTAGGTCAAATTGGTCCTTGAGGTTTCTTCAATGGGTCCTTGGTGACCCATTAGCCTCCCCTAGGGTCATGGTGGGGTTGGATTGGCACTTGGAGGTCACTTGACCCTTAACTAGGGCACTTTGACCATTTTAGGTCAAGGGTTTACTTTGGTCAACCTAGCCTTTATGATTGGTCCCAATGGGTCCTTCGTGACCTATTGGCCTCTCACTAGGGCTATGAGGGTATGGGTGGGGTCCACTTGGCTAAGGAACTGCAATTGACCCTTGTGTAGGTCAATTTGACCCAATTAGGGTTAGAGTTGACTTTGGTCAACTTAGCTCCCTTGACTACCCTCCATGGGTCCTTAGTGACCCATTGACCCCTACCTAGGGTTATGGAGGTATAGGTGGGGTCTTGGAGTCTTGGTGAAGTCTCATGATCACCTTAAACCAAGGTTTAGAAATCTGCTAAGTGCAGACCATAGTGGCCCTATCCACACCACCAGGTCCACTTGACTCTTTCTTGGGCTTCCTAGGATTTTGTCATGACAAAACCACTCTTAGAGGTCTAGTTGGAAATGGGATGTTACATATATCCTCCTTTCAGTATCTCTCTTCTCCATTTTTCTCCATTCAATTGAGCTATTGTGTTTCCCCCTTTTTGTCTTCTTAGATTTGACCTGCTCCCAAGCAATTAAGATAATAGTCCTTGATTCATGACTCCATTTTTCAAAATCAGGTCTCTTTTCCATTTCTTCTCGATATCTTTTCTTACTAATCCTCATTTTTTGAGCACCAGTTATTTCCTTGAGCTTTAGCCTCTGGTCTACAGTGGGACTGAACTCAGGAATCTCAGCAGCAATAACTGAATCAGCCCACTGAGCACCTTCTTCTATAAACTGAGAATCTTGCAGTTGTTTTTCTGGCTGAGCAGGCTAAGCAAAAATGCTTGGATTCAGTGCATCTTGAAATTGAAGAGGAAACATAGGGATGTTTTCATATTGGACAGGTTCCACCCCAAATGATCCCCTCATCACATTGATAGCCAAGACCATGTTTTCAGTATTTGTTCTTATAACTTCACTCTCCCCATTTTTGACTTCTTCAATAAGCTATTTGGTTTGGGGGAGGCATGCCTTATTCCAGGATGATTTAAGATGGTTGAATCCAGTAGTCACTTGATTCTTGACCTCTAGCATATGGTCATCCAGCAATTTTGTACAGCCATCCATCATATGAAATATATCAGCAATCTGTTTGGGTAGCAATACTTAGTCAGCATTTTAGACAGCTAACATATTCTGTGCCTGAATGTTTTGATTATCTATGATTATTATAGCATTCTTGCCCACCTCATCCAATTTTTCAATGGTATAATCTACTGCTGGAGCTGCTCTTGTGAAGAATTTCATAGTTTCACTGTTCAGAAGATTGACTTCAAATCTGATAGATTTTATCTCTATAGATAGTTCATTTCTGATATTCTTGAGTGCACCATCTACAAAGGTTTCCATGGTTCTCCTTTGTTCATCCAGCAACCCCTTCAACATGGTTAAAAACATTGGTGGCATTTGATCTATCCTGGCTGTTGTGACTTCATAACCTATTTCTTGAACTGGCTTGACCTCTACCCTTACATAAGAATCAGCCATAGTGATGGCAGAAGACTGAGCTTTCTTTGGAACACTCTCTTCCTTCTATGACATGGAGGAGTCTATTTCATGCACTTCACCATGAGTAGGGAGTTTAGATTGATGCTCCCCCTCAACATCTGCCATGTTCTCAGATACATGTAGTACAGCAGCAGCATTCTCAGCATCCTAAGGTATCTCTTGAAGATTCTAGAGTTACTCCCCATCAAATAATGGAGTCTCTATGATTTGATCCATATCTTTCTCCCCTCAGTAAGTGCATCTTG
This sequence comes from Platanthera zijinensis, assembly GCA_039513925.1. NCBI lineage: Eukaryota > Viridiplantae > Streptophyta > Magnoliopsida > Asparagales > Orchidaceae > Platanthera > Platanthera zijinensis. Next base: position 71,096,524 of record CM077095.1, on the reverse strand, counting down.
CATAACATCCTATAAGAGTTGTCCCCCCTCACTCTGAGGACTGATTGCAACAGAAGGAGCTGGTACCACAACAGATTTTTGAATAGTAATGTTGTCAGAACCCACATCAGGCCTGGAGGACTCCGCCTCCATCCTAGCACATACTTTGTTGATTATACCTTCAACTACTTTCCCAGCTACCTCAGCAAAAAGAAAGTCAACGTCCTGGTTTGGAGCATCTTTAGATTGAGCCCTGCTGAACTGATTTCTGGTATCAAGATCAGAGTACACAGACACTTGGGCAACCGTGTCAATCCTGGTCACATCCTCTAACATAGATAGATTTGTGTCATGAGGCTATTCCTCATCTTGTTCTTCAGAATTATAAGTTGTATTGCTTTCCTCTTACACTGGAGCTTGTCTCTCCTTCTTCTTATGAGCATCTTGCTATACATGGGGGTGAAGGAACCTATCCCACCTATCAAGGATTATTATGTCAATCCTTCTCATGTGATGAATTTTTATCCCTAACCATAGATTTAGGATCTCTGGAACCGTCTGCAGTAGAAATAGGGAAAAAATTCTCCCCAAGTTTGGTTCAACAATGCAATCCACAATCCTGTCAAATAGAACCCTTCCCTAGTTGGTTTTCTTTGACAGGATGATCTCGACCATCATCTCAAACATTTTCTTGGAGATTTTGTCGCAGGAGCCTGTTTTGCATAGCAAGGCCTTCCCAACGATGTCTGCAATAAAGTTAACCCTTAGGTTAAGTTCCTTTTTAAGATTGAGCCACTGGTGTGCTTGGACAGACCAACCCACTTCATTGCAGCTTTGATTTCAGTATGCACCAGGTTGTCCTCATCCTCTGTCTATGTAAACCTTAGCAGCTGGAGCGCTTTGTTTAGCCTCCTCGGGGTTATATTGATCTTGGTTCCACTAACCATAGTCTTGATTTTTCCTGAGGAAGAGTGTCCTTTTGCATTTGCGAACAATTCCAGCACTTCCCGCTTCCATAGCAGGCAGGGTTCCGTCAAGATAAACCCTAGGTCAGATGCTTTGAGAAATGAAGAACCTGCTGCACTTCCTCTGGTGCATCAGAGAATCCATTGCGGACTACCTCTGATCCCTCGAAGAGGAAATCCTGTCCTTTGTGAGCCATCATCGTTGCAAATTTCTGAGAGTGAGCAAAATAGTTTCGTCATTTCGGCATTATCGGGTAGTGAAGGGCAAGGAATAGTGTGTTTTGCTTTATGCACAAGACCTTCTATTTATAGTTTTTCTTAAAATAGAAGGCGGAAAGGTGCGTACCTGTTTGGGGATAAAGTTATGATCAATGGATGGGATTAATTCCTCTTACTTAGCCGCAAATAGACGAATTTGCCTTTAACCCTAAGTCTTATTAGACTGACCAAACCTGCAGGGATTTCAATTGACCTGCAACACACATATAATATATACAACTAGAGGAGAGCTACTTAAACCAAATTCAACATTCCCTGGTCAAACTTGAGGATGTTGAATCTAGTTCCACCTAGTGGCATAGTGAATATGTGAGCCACTTACTTATTTGTTGAGACAATTTTTTAAGCCTTGTCTCAAACTTCTCCTCATACTTTTAATATACAAATATCTTATCCAAAAAATATAGTCCTGTCAAGAGATACAGGATTTATTGCAATTTAGAAAAAATTTAGTAGAATCATCAGCTAGAGGAATTCTACTTATCTTAGTCTTGTAGACTTGGAGAAGATGCTGGCTACACAGCCACTTCCTTGCTCCTTGCAAAGTACCTTTCAGCTGAGCCATATCATTTCCTCTTCGTTAGCCAAAGATTTGCATCTGGCTCTCTCTGACTGATCCACTTGGTGCAGGAGGATTCCTAATACCAATCCTTTTGGTAAGACTCAAGCTAGTCCAGCACATCAGACGAACCTAGCTCCCCCTTAAAGATTGCATATATCCTGGACATCCTTTGCTTGATAGTCAGTCCATCCACTTCGATCTACATGTGTATGATCCTAAAGATGTCCATCTTGTTCCAATCCGAAGTATGGAACCATCTATTTACAAGGAATATAAATGGGCATGGCCACTTGGACTATCCTGCAAAACAAAGTTTATCTTACCTTAGGACCCCAAAATGGATTGGGTCCTAGGTTCCTATTAGTATAAAAATGCACATGACTTCCTATAGAAGTCCTGTCAAGAAGAATCACCCTTGCCCTTGGCACACTAGGGTTATGCCAACAATCTATGGCAAAGTGGTTAACTTTTCCACAGTACCAACACTCATGAATATTATATCTTCACTTCTGAGCAGGTCTAACAGTATGGTTGACTGCAGACATGACAGAAGGAAGAGCAGCTCCCTTATTTGTATTTCTCTCAGCCATAGTCTAACTGAGGGTTGGTCTAGCTGTAGAAGTGCTTGGTTTTTATTGAGGTCTACCATCAGCATTCTTCTTTGTAGAAGTCACACTGTTAATGGACTTAGAGATACACAAGTCTAACTGGATGACAGACTTACCCTTGGTCAGAGTGTGTGTAGGGAGATCTTGAGAAAAGGCCACTGCCTTACTCATGAGTGAGGGGGCTAGAGCACTAAATACAAAAGGTCCATACTGGGCCTTTTGGACTTCTTTATGGGGAGCCTTACAGGCACTCATTCCCCTATCCTTTCTTCTTCTATTAAAAGATACTTTTGTATTCTTACAAGAAAGATTCCTATTCCTCCATTGACCATACTTACAGTCTAGATCATACTTGTTGGATGGGAGAATTACCTTATGAAAGGGTGACTGAGGCTTTGCAGGAGCTTTTCCTTTCCCTTTGGAGAGGGCAACTCTAGTATTCCACTTGAATTCTGATTTTCTCTTGAGGGCATCTATCTTAGAGAAATTGACCATAATTCTCTTCTGCCTTTCAAGTTTCTTTTCAAGATCTAGAATAATAGAGTCCTTATATTTTATGGAATCAACATGGATGTCTACTGTTGGTACCCTTGTTTGATTTGAGTTTAGTCCTCTCCTTTGTGCCCCTTGACCCAAGAATTATCTATGGTCAATGGTTAGTAGTCTAGCTGTAGAGTCCTCACTTTTCCAGATTGAGAATTTGGTTAAGTAGTTTTTCGTTCGACTATAGTCGAACGCCGCTCGACTATCGTCTATCGGCTGATCGACGATCGTCTATCAGTTGGTCGACGCTCTGTCTGCGTTGATAGTTCGACTATCTATTGATAGGTCGACTATCTGCTTGGCGTGGTAGTTCGATTATCTGTTCTGATAGATCGACTACCTGATAGTTCGACTATCTGGTGATAGGTCGACTATCTGTTCCGCTTTGATAGGTCGACTATCTGTTGATAGGTCGACTATCTGTCGTCTTTGATAGTTCGACTATCTGTCCTGATAGTTCAACTATCTGATAGTTCGACTATCTGTTGATAGATCGACTATCTGGTCTGCTTTGATAGTTCGACTATCTGTTGATAGGTCGACTATCTGTTTTCTGTGGTAGGTCGACTATCTGCTTGATAGGTCGACTATCTGTTTGTTTCTGATAGTTTGACTATCTGTCGATAGGTCGACTATCTGATAGCTCGACTATCTGTTGATAGCTCGACTATCTGTTTTGCCCTGATAGTTCGACTATCTGTTGATAGGTCGACTATCTGATAGTTCGACTATCTTCTGGTAGTTCGACTATCTGCTGTGATAGTTCGACTATCTCCTTTGATAGTTCGACTATCTGATCGTTCGACTATCTATCCGATAGCTCGACGATCTCCGTGCGTCGGTCGACGATCTCCGAAGGTCGTTCGACGCTTTTTGTCTGCCTTTATATTTTGTATCTATTTATTACATTTAATTAATTAATACATTATCTGGCATATCTTTTTAGCTGTATTATGATAATATTTCCAGGCATATCTGCTCTATTCTTTTTGCCTGAGTCAAATCTTTTTAGATAAAGTTGTTTGTCTTATTAGCTGACATTATAAATTACTTTATCTGCTGTCAGCCCTTTATAGCCGTTAGACTGAAAAGTCTTCTTTTTTGCTATAAAGAGTTTGTTTCTGATATGACTTTATTTAGTACTCTATTATCAAATTGTTTCCTGCAGCTTCCTAGAAAAAGGGTTATTCCTTTTATAGAATGTTTCTGCTGCAGAGTTTGTTCTGTCTTCTTGATATTTACAGCTCAGGTCTCAAGTCTCAGAAGAAGACAAGTTATTCAAATTGAAGAGAGCCGTTGCTTGCTGATGTTATATAAAGGACCCTTTGAAGAAGAATTCAAGCTAGCACATAGCTAACTAGTGATCCAGATATTCTCAAGCATTCAAGCCTTCATCAAGATCAAGCTTTCTGCTCTCAGCAATTTCCATCTAACTGAGAAGTGTTAAGATCTTCTACTCTTCTTCAACCTGAGTTCTCCTGCTTTCAGGAAGTTCAAACTCAGAGTTCTTTTGAAGAAGAAGAAGAAGAAGATAGCTGCTTGAAGATCTTTATTTTATTATTTATTATCTTCTTGTAGTTTTACCTTCAGAACTTTCTGAAGAGTTTTCTGCACTGAAGCAAGACTTCACCTGGACATCTTTGAGCCAGGGGGAGCCTTATTCTTTAGAGCTTTCTAGCTCAGTGCAAGTTTTAGTGCTTCTCTAATCTATTATAAAATAAAGAAGACATCTTAACCTTCTTCCCCCTCCTGTACAGGGTTATTACTCCCTTCAAAAGTATCCCTTGGTGGCAGGGCACCTGATCAAAAACCTGTGCTTGGTTTTTAGACACCTGATCAAAAGTCTAAAGGGTTTCTGGATCTACCTGAAGCAGATCCTGTTGGTGGCAGGGCACCTGATCAAAAACCTGAGTGGATTCCTACTGTGTGGGTAGAAGAGTGGACGTACCCAAGTTGTTTGGGGAACCACTATAAATTTCCTTGTGTCGTCTGGATTCACTTGTTTAATTCCTGCATTGTGGCTGTGAATAGATATTTCTAGGATTGCTAGTTGCTGATTAGGTTTTCCAAGCCTTAACTGTAATCACAGTTAGCTTGTGTTTGTACACCTCACTTGTGTTAGGCTTTAAGGTTAAATCAATATCTATAATCTTTTCATTCCGCACTTCACTCCAAGGGAGTTGGGTAGACCATTAAGTTTTGTCTAGTGCAAAATTTGATAACTCTATTCACCCCCCCTCTAGAGTAGTATCTATCCCTTCACTTTCAATTGGTATCAGAGGGAGGTTGACTGACTGAATAGGCTAACACCTAAGTCACAAGATCCTGATAGATACCAAAGCTTATAGATATTCACTATCATGGCCCAGTCCAAGGATTATTCCAGTACCAGACCTCCAGCATGCAACTTAGCTAAGTTTGGCATCTGGAAGGCAAGGATAAAACTATATATGAATTCTATTGATGAAAGCATCTTTGCTTCTATTTTGTCAGGTCCCCCAAGAGCACCTGCTGCTGCTACTGCCTCATCATCTGATATGAGTGCAGTGCCTCCTCCAGATTACAATGATGAATACAAGAAGGCCAAAATAGCAGATGCCAAGGCAATGAATATACTGGCTCAGACAATGTCTGATGAGGTATTCCAGAAGGTTGCTGACTGCTCCTCAGCAAAGGCCATGTGGGATACACTGAACCAGATTGTAGCTGGTTCAGCTGATGAAAGGAAGGACAGAAGGTCCAACCTGATCTCACAGTATGAGAACTTCAAGAAAACTGATGCTGAATCAGTTGAAGCCATGTACACCAGGCTCAGCTCAATCATCAATGAGCTGAGGACCCTGGACAAGGACTTATCATTGATAGAGGTCAATGATAAGATTCTTATGTGCTTCCATAGCACATGGGATCTAAGGATCTGGCCCATCAAGGAAGCCAGAAGTACAAATGAGATCTCCACTGAAGCCTTCCTCGGCAAGCTCAAGTCTTTTGAGCAAGTGCTGAAGACAAGGGAAGCAGAAGCTGAAGCAAAGACCCCCACTCCAACAAGAAAAGAGCAATCTCTAGCTCTTAAGGCTGCTGATGCTTCTGAAGGAAGCCAATCTAATGAGGAACTAATGGCATTGTTTGCCAAGAGGTTTCTCAAGATGGGGAGAAAGGAGTTCAGAAAGAAGTCTTCATGCTATGAAGACAAACCAAGGTATGATCGTTCTCCTGCTAAAAAAATTATTTGTTATGGTTGCAGGAAGCCTGGACACATCTTGCCAGAGTGTCCAGAGGAGAAGAACAAAGAAAAGAGAAAAGAAAAGGAACAGCACAGGAAGCACTCCAAGCAATCCTCCTACAAAAACAAGAAGAAGGAGAGAGGTTTCATTGCTGAAACCTGGAGTGATTCTGATGAAGAATCCTCCTCATCAAGCTCCAGTGAGGATGAGGAAGAGAAGAAGGCAAAAGAAGTTTGCCTGATGGCAATAGATGCCTGCAGCAACCACTCAGCTGCAGAGAGTTCTGATTCTGATGAAGAGATGCCTACAGAAGATGAGGTACTTTCTTCTTATGATTTTACTTCAGAAGAATTTAAATTAGACTTTAAATCTTTATGCTTAGATTTGATTAGCTCTGAAAAGGAAATAAAAGAACTTAGAAATAGGTTAGCTGACTCAGAATCAATAGCTACAGAAAATGTTAGGTTAAAGGAAGATCTCACTACTTGTAGTGAAGAAATTAAATTTCTTAAAATAGAGTTAGCTAAGTCTAAGAGGTTAGAGGAATCACTTAATGGTAGAAGCCTTAAGTTGTTAGAAATTACCAGCATGACTAACACTAGGTCAGGTAATGACAAACTAGGCTTAGGAGCTTCTCCCAGTGAACCCCCAGTACTTCTTAAAAATAACCTTTCAACTCCAGTAAACTTCATTTCAGCTAGTGGAATGAAGAATACTGAGCAAGTAAATCTAGTTAATAAAACCTTAAATAAAGCTAAGAGAGAAAAGAGAAAGAAATTCTTTAAAGAAATGCAAATAGCGTCGAACGCCGCTCGACAATCGGAAGCTCAATGGTCGAACGAAGCTCGACGATCTGAGCGCCCATCGTCGAACGTCGATCGACGATTTCAACATGATTTTCAAAATCATAATCAGTATCATAGAAACCTAAATGAAAATAGAAACCCTAGGTTTGTTGACCCATCATCTGCATGGAGAATCCCACCTAGGAGATCTCACCCTCTAGGTTATCACCCTCAGCCTGCATTTTCATATATTTCCAGTTTTTCTTATGTGAAAAACAAGGGACCCAAGGTTACCTGGATCCACACTGTCTAAATAAATGTCTTGCAGGTGAAGGCCTATCCAATCACTCAAAATAAGTGGTATTTGGATAGTGGATGCTCTAAGCATATGACAGGAAATAAAGATCTTCTGTCAAAGTTCAAAGCTAAGCTCGACCCAAAGGTTATCTTTGGAGACTCCAGCTGTGGTCAGACAGAAGGCTATGGAAAGATCACAATTGGAGCAGTTACTTTCAAGAGAGTTGCATATGTCAATGGACTGAAGCATAATTTGATTTCAGTCAGCCAGCTATGTGATGCTGGCTACCAGGTTTCATTTTCTAACTCCTCTTGCAATATTACTTTAAGTAATAATGTTGTTTTAATAGGTATTAGGATAGGTAATATCTATTTAGTAGATTTCAATTCATCTCATTCTGAAATCTGCCTGTTTAATGAAGTAACCCTTAATAATAATTCTTTATGGCATAAGAGGCTTAGTCATGTAAACCTTAAAAATATATCTAGGTTATCTAAACACAACCTTGTTAGAGGTTTACCTTCTTGCCCCTACAAGAAGGAAAGCCTATGCAAGGCTTGTCAGCTAGGCAAGCAAACCAAAAACTCTTTTAAATCTGTAAATAAGAGTGATTCTCCTAGAATCCTGTATCTATTACACTTGGACCTTTTTGGCCCAATAAATGTACAGAGTTTAGGAGGGAAGTATTACACATTAGTAATTGTAGATGACTTCTCTAGGTTCAGTTGGGTTTTCTTTTTGAGAACTAAGTCTGATAACTTCAAAGCTCTTACAGACATTCTACTATGTGTGCAGACTGAGTACTCTACTCATGTGGCCTTGATCAGAAGTGATCATGGTACTGAGTTTGACTCTCTTCTCATGCAAGAATTCTGTGAGAGAGAAGGTATCAAACATAGCTTCTCAGCTCCTAGAACTCCTCAACAAAATGGGGTAGTTGAAAGGAAAAATAGAACACTCATTGAAGCTGCTAGCACATTGTTGGCAGATGCTAACATGCCTCTCTCCTATTGGTCAGAAGCTGTTAGTACAGCCAATTATGTCTTGAATAGAAGTTTGATACACAAGCTTAAGTGTAAAACTCCTTATGAGTTGCTTAAAGGTAAGAAACCTAAAATTAATTATTTTAGAGTCTTTGGCTGTATTGTTTATATTAATAATAATAATAAAGAATATATTAGAAAGTTTGAAGCAAAAGCTTCAATGGGAATCATGCTTGGATATTCCCAAGTAAGCAAAGCTTATAGGGTTTATAACAAATCTACCTGTAAAATAGAAGAATCTGTGCATGTATCATTTGATGAGCATCAGATGTTTTACAAGGAGAAAGAAAATTCTCCTTCCTCCAGTTCATTGCAGGTACCTGATGCCCCTCAAGAAATTCTTCAACTATCAACTCTTCAGATCACTGAATCAGACAGTGATGAAGACATTGCTGAAGCAGTTGTTGTTCCACCAACAGTAGATCAAATTTCTCCTGAGGAATTAATCCCAACTGTTGCTGAAGATCACATCCCACCTGCTGATATTGTCACACTTAGAGATCACCCCATATCTCAAGTGATTGGAGACATATCAGCTGGTGTGCAAACAAGACATCAATTAAGACAGGATGTGATGCATGCTTGTTTCCTCTCACAGGTTGAGCCCCTCACCTTTAAAGATGCAGAGCTAGATCCCCACTGGATCATTGCAATGCAAGAGGAGCTCAATCAGTTTGAGAGATGTAAAGTGTGGACTTTGGTTCCAAGACCTAAAGGCCAACTGATCATAGGCACCAAGTGGGTGTATAGAAACAAGCTGGATGCAAATGGAATTATAGTAAGGAATAAAGCAAGGCTTGTAGCTCAGGGCTATAGACAGGAGGAAGGTATAGACTATGACCAAACCTTTGCTCCTGTTGCAAGGCTAGAAGCAATAAGGATCTTCTTGGCCTATGCAGCCTACATGAAGTTTAAGGTGTTCCAAATGGATGTCAAAAGTGCATTCCTGAATGGTGAGCTTAAGGAAGAGGTGTTTGTTGAACAACCACCAGGGTTTGTTTCTTCAACTCAGCCCTCACATGTGTTTAAGTTACAGAAAGCTCTTTATGGACTAAAGCAAGCTCCCAGAACCTGGTATGAGACTTTAGCTAGTTTCCTTTTAGAGCACAACTTTACTAGGGGAGTAGTTGATAGAACCCTTTTCATCAAGCATCACAAGGACACAATCCTGTTAGTTCAGGTGTATGTAGATGACATTATATTTGGCTCCACTGATCCCAAACTTTGCAAAAGGTTCTCTGACCTGATGCACTCTAAGTTTGAGATGAGTAGTATGGGTGTGCTGTCTTACTTTCTTGGTCTCCAAGTTAAGCAAGATGCTGATGGTATCTTCATCTCCCAATCCAAATATGCCAAGGAATTGGTAAAGAAATTTGGGATGGCTAATGCTTCAGCAATGCCTACACCTATGGCTACTAATGTAGTTATTGACTCTGATGATCACGGCAAGCCAGTTGATCAAAAGAATTATAGGGCCATTGTTGGTTCCCTATTATATCTAACTGCAAGTAGGCCTGATATAATGTTTGCTACATGCTTTTGTGCTAGATTCCAGGTCAACCCCAAGGAATCTCATCTGATTCTTCTAAAGAGAATCCTGAGATACCTGAAGGGATGTCTAGATCTAGGACTTTGGTACCCAGCTGAGTCAGAATTTGAGTTAATTGGATATTCTGATTCTGATTATGTTGGTTGCAGAGTTGACAGGAAGAGCACCTCAGGAACTTGCCAGTTCCTGGGAGAGAGATTGGTCTCTTGGTTCTGTAAGAAGCAGGCTTCTGTCTCAACTTCAACTACAGAGGCTGAATATATAGCAGCTGCTAGTTGTTGTTCACAGATCCTGTGGATTCAAAACCAGCTTGTAGATTATGGTTACTCACACAAGAACACCAAAATTATGTGTGATAGTACCAGTGCTATCTCAATTGCACAAAATCCAGTGCACCACTCTAGAATGAAGCACATTGAGATTCAGCACCATTTCTTGAGAGATTGTGTGGAAAAGAACAAGATTTGTCTTGAGTTCATATCCACTGAATTTCAGAGAGGTGATATATTCACCAAGCCTTTAGATGAACAGAAGCATTTGTTCTTTTTAGTTCAATTAGGCATGATTAATGGACGAGACTAAGTGTGAGTATATCTGCCTATATTGAAACTTGTTTGAAGATCGTCGAACGATGATCGAAGATCGTCGAACGGATCAAGTCTATCGTCGACCTCTGGTTGATGATGGCTTATCTGTCTGAAGATCGTCGACCGGCGTTCGACCATCGTCGAACAAGTCGAGCTCATCGTCGATCTCTGGATGACGAAAGCCTGTTGTTTGTGAAGCCAGAAATAGTCGAACAATGGCTCGACTACTCTGCTTCTGAGCTGATCGTCGAATGGCCGTTCGACTATCGGGTCAAGTAGCTTTTTAATAGATCGACTATTTCCGGTCTAATATAAAGCCGATAGTCGACCTAGGTTAAAAGATCTTTTGTTTATCGTCGACGGAGCGTGCCTTTTTGCATTCTGCCTTCCCGCTTGCGATTTTCGGGCGTTTCGTCTTCTTCGTCCTCTCCAGCTTTCTCGATCTTTCTCCAGCGAATCAATGGCGGTCTCTCCAGCAGTTCTAGCAGTTGTGAAGTTTGATGCTGGCTTTAGTGTTGATTTCGACGCGTTCAGTAGCTGCGAAGCTGGGATCGTAGAAGTTCTTCAGCTCTGCCGGGATCAAGGACTCGAGAGGTTAATGTCTGCAAGGATTAAGATAAACATCCCAGAGATCAAGGAATGGGCCTTCACGTCGTCCTCCACCGACGACTCAATGACTGGTACCATCAGCGGAGAAGAGGTAATCCTAACTCCGGCCGTTCTGACTGAAATTTTTGGTTTAATAAATGGTGAAGAGGATTATGAGCAAGATGCTCAAGATTTCGGAAGAATGTTAGTTGAGGTGGGACATGCTGAGGGCATTCCCACGAAGCTGCTCAAAGTAAATTTCCCTTTCAAGATTAAGTTTCTTGCTGAGTTGGTAGGAAAAGTGCTCCTGGGTAAGCACTCTACTCATGATAATATCACAAGGCAGCAATTCGCACTCATGTGTGCGATTGTTAATCGGAAAAGGATAGATTGGGCGGGAGTGATGTTTGATTTAATAAGGAAAAAGAATGGCAAGAAGGAAGTTACCCTCGGAAGGGTTATTGGAATCTTCCTTAAGGAAAAATACCCCCAGCTGCTGAGTTCAACCGCAATAATAATTAACGCAAGCAAGAAGATGGATCCTAACCTGTTCTCTAAATGGAAGAGAACTTTTGTGAAACCCGCTCTCACAGGGGTTGCTCCAGCAACATCTGAGGACACCAGGACTGAATCAGTCACTCCTCACCATGTCGAAGCTGGCTCAGCTCTCCCCTCCTCCTCTTCTGCTTTGCTGTCTGCTTCAGTTGAAGTTCCATCAACGTCAGCTGAAGTACGACCTTCTCCCTCTTCTGCTCCAGAAACAACCACGGTTGTTCCTCTTTCCCCTCCAGCATCTCCTCTTCCTGCACATCAGACTAGGATATCTGCTCCTAGCTTTGATTTGTTAGGATCTGAGAGAATTCCTACTCCTCCTTTGTCTCCCATTCATTCCCCAGTTAATTATCCAATTAACTCTCCAGCTCCATCTCCTGTTCAATCCCCTGTTCACACCATTCTTCATCCCAGCACTACAACCATATCTGCTGCAGCTCCATCCACTACACTCCCATCATCTTTTGAGATCACTCCTGAATTCATCTCCCGCATTGTGGAGTTGATTACCCCGTCAATCAAAACCATGATTGAAGAGGCAATCGCTCCCCTTGCATCCTCCATTGATATCTTAACTGCCTCCATCAAATCCCTTTCAAAATCTGCTGAGCCATCTTCCTCAAGGGGCCTGGTTTCAGTCTCCACTGAAATCAGGCAGGGGGAGATGTTCTATGAAGATGCCTCAGAACCTCCTGCCTCCCTTCCAGCTATAACAGATACTGTGATGACAGCCCTGGAAGAGTCTGCTCCAGCTGAGAAAGAAGTAGTTCCAGTGTTATCTGATAAGGAAATAGCTGATGGAATCATGCTATCTGAAATTGCAGTAAAAGTCTGCCTAGAAGATCTCACCACTCCTGTGTTTGCTAGATTCCTAGAAGGAATTATAACTTCATATCTAGATGAATCATGGGAGATGGTCAAGTATGAAGGTAATTCACTTATTCGATTTATTGACGAGTCAATTAATTTGCTTGCTAGTGAATACCTTGAAGGAATGATTATTGCTTATTTAGCAGATCTGTATTCATAATTCTACAGATTTTATTAGAGAGGATTTATCTGCTCAGATAATAGTAATTGTCTCAGAGGCTGCCCCAAGTGTTCCTGATATCCAAGTAGATCCAGAATTGGAATCATTTTTAGATGATAGAGAAGATGAGCCTGAGAATCAAGATGAAGTCAAAGATGACACTCCTGTTCTGAGTGTGGAAGAAGTACAAGCAAGAGATGCTTGGGATCTAAGAGTACAGTCTTTAAAAGAGAAAGAAAAATATCTGCAAGTTGAAAAGTCAACCATCTGGGATGACTCACCAGGGTTGGACTTAGATTCCCTTCTGGCTCTGGATGCCATGGAAGAGGAAAGAGAGAAATCAGATCTGAAGCTTAAAGAAAAGGCTGTTTCTGAAGCCTATGATCCCTATGATAATCCCCCATCATCTCACTCTGATGATGAGGATGATTCTGATTTATTTGAGAAATCAAAGAGAAAGAAAGTTGTTCAAAAGAAGAGAAAAGCTTCTCCTCCTCCTCCCAGTAAAGGCAATGATACTCCTTATTATATTTTGAAGGGCATTGACCCTAAGTCAAAGGAATTTCAGCACTGGATGTGGTTCTCAAAGAACCAGCAGAAAGAAAGGAAAAGATCTAAAAGATATGATAGTCCTGGTTCAAGATGGACTCCTAGAGGTCCTCCTCCTCCTCCTCCAGGTGCAGGAGCTTCTGGTAATCTTTCTGCCAACCCTTCTGCCTCTTCAGGAAAATCTGCTCCATCAGCAAGATCTGCTTCGTCTCAGCATCAATCAAGGAAAAGCTCTCATAGCTCTCATGGAAAGTCTCATTCTGGCAGTCAAATGCATGAAGCAGAAGTGAAAGAACAAGTTAAGGAGGTTGTGTATCTAAAGCCAACTTTTTCACCTCCTCCTTCTCCTAAGAGAAAGGTTTCAACTGCTGCACCAATTCAGTCTGAGAAAGTTGTTTTAAAAGGTAAGTAGTTTACTTTGTTTTAAAATTCTAGCAAGAACCTTTTGCTAAGTCTGCTCCAATATCTTATCTAGATAAAGAATCAGATGCTGCTCCTCCTGAGCCTGTTTATGAAAGTCCAGAGCTAGATCCTAACTTTAGGATGGCTCGTTTTCACGAACTAGTTGGAGCAGCTCAAATAAGAAAAGCAAAAGCAGAAGGAAAAGATACAACCGGTTTAACCACCATGTCTGCTTTCAGAAAGAAAGAGTTTGAAAAGTTCCAGGTCAATCCTGATGTATTTGACCACTCAAAATATATTGAAAAGCATCCTGAAGCAGTAGTCCCAAGAGCTGCAGAATTGAAGATCATTGGTGTGCAGGACTTGAAGCTATCAAAGAAAGAAGCTGATGATCCTCTAAGGAAAATCTCTTTTGTTCCTAGTTCCTCTGCCCCCTTGCCAGACTCTGTAGATTCTTAATAGTTTGATTGACTGCTGTGTTATATCTGTCTATTATCTATCTGGTTGATAATCTGCTAGTTAATTGCTATCTATTTCCTGTATTGTTTTTAGTGTTCTATAGCTAGCTGTATGTTTTAGTTTTTGGAAGACTTAACTCAAATAGGGGGAGATTGTTGGTACCCTAGTTTGATTTGAGTTTAGTCCTCTCCTTTGTGCCCCTTGACCCAAGAATTATCTATGGTCAATGGTTAGTAGTCTAGCTGTAGAGTCCTCACTTTTCCAGATTGAGAATTTGGTTAAGTAGTTTTTCGTTCAACTATAGTCGAACGCCGCTCGACTATCGTCTATCGGCTGATCGACGATCGTCTATCAGTTGGTCGACGCTCTGTCTGCGTTGATAGTTCGACTATCTGTTGATAGGTCGACTATCTGCTTGGCGTGGTAGTTCGACTATCTGTTCTGATAGATCGACTACCTGATAGTTCGACTATCTGGTGATAAGTCGACTATCTGTTCCGCTTTGATAGGTCGACTATCTGTTGATAGGTCGACTATCTGTCGTCTTTGATAGTTCGACTATCTATCCTGATAGTTCAACTATCTGATAGTTCGACTATCTGTTGATAGATCGACTATCTGGTCTGCTTTGATAGTTCGACTATCTGTTGATAGGTCGACTATCTGTTTTCTGTGGTAGGTCGACTATCTGCTTGATAGGTCGACTATCTGTTTGTTTCTGATAGTTCGACTATCTGTCGATAGGTCGACTATCTGTTGATAGCTCGACTATCTGTTTTGCCCTAATAGTTCGACTATCTGTTGATAGGTCGACTATCTGATAGTTCGACTATCTTCTGGTAGTTCGACTATCTGCTGTGATAGTTCGACTATCTCCTTTGATAGTTCGACTATCTGATCGTTCGACTATCTGTCCGATAGCTCGACGATCTCCGTGCGTCGATCGACGATCTCTGAAGGTCGTTCGACGCTTTCTGTCTGCCTTTATATTTTGTATCTATTTATTACATTTAATTAATTAATACATTATCTGGCATATCTTTTTAGCTGTATTATGATAATATTTCCAGGCATATCTGCTCTATTCTTTTTGCCTGAGTCAAATCTTTTTAGATAAAGTTGTTTGTCTTATTAGCTGACATTATAAATTACTTTATCTGCTGTCAGCCCTTTATAGCCGTTAGACTGAAAAGTCTTCTTTTTTGCTATAAAGAGTTTGTTTTTGATATGACTTTATTTAGTACTCTATTATCAAATTGTTTCCTGCAGCTTCCTAGAAAAAGGGTTATTCCTTTTATAGAATGTTTCTGCTGCAGAGTTTGTTCTGTCTTCTTGATATTTACAGCTCAGGTCTCAAGTCTCAGAAGAAGACAAGTTATTCAAATTGAAGAGAGCCGTTGCTTGCTGATGTTATATAAAGGACCCTTTGAAGAAGAATTCAAGCTAGCACATAGCTAACTAGTGATCCAGATATTCTCAAGCATTCAAGCCTTAATCAAGATCAAGCTTTCTGCTCTCAGCAATTTCCATCTAACTGAGAAGTGTTAAGATCTTCTACTCTTCTTCAACCTGAGTTCTCCTGCTTTCAGGAAGTTCAAACTCAGAGTTCTTTTGAAGAAGAAGAAGAAGAAGATAGCTGCTTGAAGATCTTTATTTTATTATTTATTATCTTCTTATAGTTTTACCTTCAGAACTTTCTGAAGAGTTTTCTGTACTGAAGCAAGACTTCACCTGGACATCTTTGAGCCAGGGGGAGCCTTGATTCTTTAGAGCTTTCTAGCTCAGTGCAAGTTTTAGTGCTTCTCTAATCTATTATAAAATAGAGAAGACATCTTAACCTTCTTCCCCCTCCTGTACAGGGTTATTACTCCCTTCAAAAGTATCCCTTGGTGGCAGGGCACCTGATCAAAAACCTGTGCTTGATTTTTAGACACCTGATCAAAAGTCTAAAGGGTTTCTGGATCTACCTGAAGCAGATCCTGTTGGTGGCAGGGCACCTGATCAAAAACCTGAGTGGATTCCTACTGTATGGGTAGAAGAGTGGACGTACCCAAGTTGTTTGGGGAACCACTATAAATTTCCTTGTGTCGTCTGGATTCACTTGTTTAATTCCTGCATTGTGGCTGTGAATAGATATTTCTAGGATTGCTAGTTGCTGATTAGGTTTTCCAAGCCTTAACTGTAATCACAGTTAGCTTGTGTTTGTACACCTCACTTGTGTTAGGCTTTAAGGTTAAATCAATATCTATAATCTTTTCATTCCGCACTTCACTCCAAGGGAGTTGGGTTGACCATTAAGTTTTGTCTAGTGCAAAATTTGATAACTCTATTCACCCCCCCTCTAGAGTAGTATCTATCCCTTCACTTTCATCTACCATGGTCTTCAGATGGCCAACTTCCCTAACTTTCAGATACAGTAAAGATGATGTCTCATCCTGTTGGGAAGCAGCCGGCTGTAAGGAGGAAATTTACTCAGCTTGTTTCTTAACAAGCAACTTTTTTCCTTGAAAGCTTTTAGAAGTGCACCATGATTTTTAATCAATTGATTGATATCACCTTCAGTCATAGAGACCCTCATCATCACTTGATGTGGAAGCATCAAAGTCTGGGCTAGTCTCATAACCAGATTCTGAGGATGAGCTAGATAGGGATTGTACCTGATCTTGTCTAGGCTGATCCTGGCATGATTCTTCTTCAGTCATGGCCATTAGCCCATAGCATCTGCTATCATTTTCTTCATTATCATCCTCCTCTAAGTCACTCTATGAATATGATAGAGGGGACATGGTCTCTATTCTTTCATCTGGATAGACATTAAATTTACCACAGTCTCTGAATATTTAGGATAGTGGGGCTTTGATTCCTATCCTGGCAACAGGATAATCTTTATTGTCTACACTTGGTACCAACAACCCATTGTGGGTCTTTTCTGCTCTGCAGACTTGGAGCTCCATAGAGCACCACTCCTTATGGTTCCCTCCTAACCCATAAGTATAAACCCCTTAGCTATCCTTGGGGATCTACTCAAATAGTTAAGTCCTTTTTGAGTAACCTCCCTCTAATACCACTTGAAAATCGTTAGTTTCAAGGGTAGCTAAATCACCTATGGGCGTGAATAGTTTATTTATCTCTTGTGACTTTCTTTTATTTTCCTTCTTTAATTGCTTGGTGAGTTATTAGATTTTTGCTTTCAAGAAGCAAATAACCTGCAACAAAGAAACACAAAGAAAAGCACACAGAATTTATAGTGGTTCTCCAAATTATGGATATGTCCACTTTCCCTCTCACCTTTCTAACTTATAGTTAGACAAAGCACTTCTCCAATCTCGGCTCCAAAGAGCTTACAACACGATCCCGCGGGACCAATCGGTCTCCTCCAAGACATACAGCTTAGGCACAAGGCCCTACAACTCAGTGATCCCAAGATCACCTACCTCATGCCCAAAGGCCCTACAACTCAGGCTGGGAGTATAGCCCTACCTCAGAACCATAAGGGATCAAACCTCAGAGAGAATTACTCTCCTACCTCAGGCTCAAAAGCCCTACAACTCAGTGATCAACTAATCACCTACCTCAGATCCAAAGGATCCTACAACTTTGAAACAAGTGCCCTACAACTCAGAGAGAATGACTCTCCTACCTCAGGCTCAAAATCCCTACAGCTCAGTGATAAACTGATCACCTATCTCAGATTCAAACTGGATCCTACATCTCAGATTCAAACTTGAATCATACTATTCAGGCCAAAGCCCTACTCTCAGATTCTCAATAAAATCCTACCTCAGGCAAATTTGCCCAACCTCAAGCACAAAGGCCTTACAACTCAGATCCAAAAGGATCCTATAGTGAAAGTGGATTTTAATTACTTTGACATAGAGAGGTTTCTCTCTGTCAACTACTAGAGCTAAGTTATCTCAGTCCAGTCTTCTTCTACACAGTCAAGAAGCTGTCTTTAGGAAAGCTTAGCTTGAACTGTGCAGCAACTGCAGCTAGGGTTAGCCCTTTGCTGATTTATTGCAAATCTGCTATTTTACTTCTTCCTGAACTAACCCACAGGCTCAGTTCTATCTTCTTCTCAGATCTAGAAATTTTGTAAGTGAAGGGATAGATCTATCTTAACTCTACAGGGGGGGTGAATATAGTGTTTTAAAAACACTGATTAGTTGTTATAGCGGAATTAAAATAAGTGATATTAAAGTATATAAAGAGAAGCAGGTACATAAATATCACTGCACAGCAAAATAAGAAATAGAACAACTAGACGACAAAAGGAAATTATAGTGGTTCCCCAAAACTGGGTACATCCACTCTTCTAACACCCTGGTAGGAATCCACTAACAGGTTTTTGATCAGGTGCCCTGGCACCACAAGTTTTTGCTCAGGTGCCCTGTCACCACAAGATCTATTTCAAGGGAGATCTCACAACCCTTTAGGCTTTTGATCAGGTGCCCAAAAACCAACACAAGTCTTTTGTTAAGGAGACTTGACAACCAGGTGATAACTTTTGAAGGGAGTTAAAAACCCTTTTTATAGTGAGGTAAAGAAAGTGATGAAGTCTTATCTTTCTCAAATAACTTCAGAAGATAAGTGGATTGCTGCTGTCAAAACTCTCCCTGAGATGTTGAATGGTTCAGGAAGATGATAGCTTTGCTCAGGGTGTAGGCCTTCAACTAGCTTGATGTTTCTTCAGGAAGCTTTTATACAGATGAATGTTGTTTATATCTAAAGAATTCTGAAGCCAGAAACTGAACAAGACTAATGATCTGTTTGTTGTTGTTCTTCTTCAATTTCCTTTAAGCACACTAGCAATAAGAATTTCTTCTCTTTGTCATGTATTTGCAGATGTATGATTGTAATGGTTGTACTTCTTTTTGAAAAAAGATCTTTTATATTCTGAGAGGATTTCCAGCCTTTGAATTTTGAATAATATCCTGAATTTACTGCTGAGATTCTGGGAGTTGAAACAGGCTGAATTTGTATTTAATGTGTTTCCTTAACTGTCCCAGTAAATAAATCAAGTAATTACTCTGTGAAATCCAAAATGAATGTTGCCTTTGAATGACTATATTCTTGAGAATATAAGCATTAATTATTCAGAGAATTATTGCCTTAGAATAAAAGAATTAGAATTCAAACTGAGAGAGAAAATAACAAACTGGCTCTGATCAGAATTAGTCGAACTCAGAATAAATTTCGTCGACCTGAACTCTAAGTTTGTCGAGCTGAGAAATTTGTTTCGTCGAGCTGAGCTCAGAGATAATTGATCTAGAAAGTATCTGATAATGTAGAGCTCCAAGTTCGTCGACCTGTGATAGACTTTCGTCGACCCGAGAATCTAAGTAGAAGAAGAAAAATTGTCGAACTGAACTCAGATATCGTCGAGCTCAACTCAGAGTTTAAAATCTGAGTTTGTCGATCCGAGATCGGCGATCGTCAAGCTATGTTTGAAGAACTTCGAACTAATTTTCTGAACTCTTGGAAACTGAATTTATTCTAAGTCTGAGTCTCTAGAGTCTTCTGAAGGCTGGAACATAAGAGTCTAACTTAATCAGACTGACCTAACCTTAGAACAAATAAATTGACCCTAAACTATACATGGTGGGTCAACAACCTTATAGTGAACTTAGCCCAAATCCAAACAGGGGTTCAAACAATCTCCCAATATTTCGGTGAGGGCACTAACCAAAAAAAATAAAAAACTGAAAAACACAGCAATAAATATCTGACAGACTTTTATAACTATCAGCAGATATGATAGAGCTATGGTTATACATATAGTTCAGATATGAAACAACAAAACATAAAAGATCAAGAATGAGTAGGAGGAGAAGCAGAAGATGGTTTTGTAAAAACAATTGTCCTTTTTGGATTTTCTTCTTCCCTCTGATTCATCTTCATGTTTTGGTCACCAATAGTCTTCTAGGAAACAGCTCTTGGAAGTACAGCTTTTGGATACAGGCTCATATATATGTCAACTTCAAATAATTATTTACCTGATATCTTTCAAGTTCTTTCTTTCTGTATGTAGACATTGTATAAAATTGAGAAGCATACTTGCCTTCTTCTTTGGCCTTTTTGATTTGAGATAGAGCATCCACCTCATTAAATCTGGCCATTCTAAAATTTGAATCCAATTCTAGATCATATACAGGAGAAGGAGGTCTTTAAGGATTGATATCTTTCTTTTGATCATCAAGAGCCTCATGAGGACTGATAAGCTTTTAAACTAGATCAGGAATACTTCTTGTACATTTCTGATAATGATGCCTGCTGCCTTGAGAGTAGGGTCTGGATGACCTATCCTGCTTTTGATAGGAGAGTCTGCATTGGTGAGATTATTGAGAAGACCTTTGGGAATGAGATATGTTTCCAAATGCTCCAGCTACTAGAGGAGGAGGAGGTCCTCTCCAACTCCTTTGAGGAGGGGGAGAGTATCTCCTACTCTTCTTCCTTGCCTTTTGCTCATTTTTGGAGTACCACATCCATTGAGGCATTCCTGGAAATGGAGTAATATTATTAAAAATATAATATGGAGTATCTGCAGATGGGTTTGGATTGGGAACAGTCTTTGGAGGAGCCTTCTTCTTGAGCTTTCTCATTCTAGAAGAAGGATCATCTGAATCATCATCATCATCCTCATCATCATCAGATGTTTCAGCAGGATGGGGATAAAGATCATCATTATCTTTTAGAGCTTCTTCAAAAATGAGTTTCTTGGCCTGAGGCTCAGAAGATAAATTGGGAATTTTATTGGCTTCTGCTGTAACTGAATCTATTGGCTTTTCTAGAGAATCATCCATATCTGCAAACATAATGTCATCCATGTCTGGTATAGGACTTTCATCCCAAACAGCCATAATAGGGGAGTCAGCTGAAGCCTTAATGGATTCAAGAGAAGAAACTGGCTCTACAGATTCTGTACTAACTGAGGGCTCTATAAACATGGGAACTGCAAAACTTGCCTTCAGTTGCTTCAAAACTTCAGGACTTATGGGTGAGGTATAACAAACTATAGCCTTGGAAATCTGTTGTTCAGAACTTGGTAAAGAATTTATATGCACATAATCAAAAGAATCTAACAAAAGAAATAAATCAACTGTGGGATTGATAGTACAATCACCAACAATTATAATCTCTAGAATTGCTACTACTGTATCTGTACAGACCATTTCAATGTCAACTGCTACTGTTTTAACTGCTGGTACTGAACCTTGTGTTGGAACTGCTGCTGCTGCTGGAGGAGCTGGAACTTCTTCATAGAACATCTTGCCCTGCCTGGATTCAGAGGGTACTAAAACAAGGCCCCTAGAAGAAGAAGGGACGGAGGAGGCAACAAGATTGGCAACTAGGGATGAGATGGAAGCAACAAGAGGAGCAATAAATTTATCTATTAGCTGCTTAAGAGATGGAGTAATGAATGTAAGAAGATCTTTAGCAACATCAGAGAAATTAAGATAAAGGGGTTCTGGAGTGGAGGAAGTATGGGTTGTATGATGGCCATATTGAGAACATACAGAGAAGGAATGTGAAAGATCAGTATAGATGTGTTCTGGGAATGTGGAAGGAGGGTTAGAAGGAATAGAGGATGGAATAATAGTAGTGGTGGTTTCTTGGATGGGGGATTGACTTGGGGAATGGTGGATTGGAGAGTTTTTTGGAGATGGTTGAGGAGATAGTAAGTTGAAGTTAGGCTGTAAGGAGGTGGATGAAATATCATTTAGATGAGTGCGAAGTGGAGATTGAGATGGTGGAGATTGAATATCCTCATGGATGATGATTGGTGATTGTGGAGGTGATGGTGGTTGATGAGGTGAAGTAGGAGGCATTATAGAGGATGGTTGTTGTTGTTGAGGAGGTGAAGGAATTCTGATGGAAGGGAGAACTTCTTTTGGAGGTGGGGGAGAGGGTATTACTACCCTGGTGTCCTCTGAAGTACTGTAAGAGGAGGCATTGGAGGGCTTAGGAATGGTCCTCTCCCATCTACTAAATAAGGCAGAAGTCAGCCTCTTGGAGGCAATAATGAATATGGTTTGGGAGACCAATAATTTAGATGCCTTGGCCTGGAGGAAGATGCCCAGGATCCTCCCAAAACAAAATTCCTTCTTAGAATTCTTTTCTTGATCAATTCAAAGAACAACACACCCCAATTAATCAATTTCTTACTAACCAGAGCACATATTACTAGAAACTGGTGCCTGTTAATATAGTCATGGGCTGTGTGTTTGCCCAGCAAAACCTTACCAACAACATCTGCCAAGAATTTATAGTCAACAAATAAATTCTTTTTCAGTAGCTTATTAGGGTTTCTTTCAGAGTGACCCATTTTAATCAGCATATGATCATATTCAGAACTTTCTATATCAATTTCCTCTTCTCCATTCATAAAACCAAATACTTCAGATAAAATAACAGGAGTTAGGGTAACCTGTTGTCCTGCGATTGAACCTATCATTATCTATGCATCTGTGGAGGAATAAGTATATACCCACTCCCTGATCTCTGTCGCTGGAAATTTGATCCTTGTGGTCATAAACTTCTTCAGTTGTTGATCTTTAAATAGTTACAGAATGATCGTGAAGATCTGATCCGAATGAATTGAAGACTCGAAGTCGAAACCTGTATCGTATTTCATGCTTGAAAGAGAAATCGCTGGAATTGCCATTGTTTTCCTGCAAAAACGAGAGTGAGAGAGAGAGATCAAGTGCAAGAGAACTAGAAAGCGCGGGCTAGAGCTCGAAGAAAACCTAGTTATAAGGTTTTCAGAATATGAAGCGTCAAACTCTGTCGTACGTAAAAAAAAATCTTCGTTCTCAGATCGACGAAAAATTTCAAGAAGAAATGATATCGTCGATCTCAGGCCGAAAAGAGGGAAAAATTTTCGCCGTTCTCCGGTCGACGAAATTTTTTTTGAAGCAAGATCGTCGATCTCCGCTCGACGAAAATAACTTCACAAAGAGAGTTCGTCGATCTCAGGTCGACGAAATTTCTCAAGAAGAGTTCCCAGATCATCGATCTCTGTTCGACGAACTGTGATAAATTCTTCGACCTTAGACAGAAATTAAATTAACTTTCTCCTTTTATCATACCTAGGTGATTCATAAAGAACAAATGTTTCTTCTAATCTAAAGGTTTAGTGAAGATGTCTGCTCTTTGGAAGCCAGTAGAGATAAAGACATTGTTAATTTTCTTTTTGTCCACACAATCTCTAATAAATTGATGTCTAATTTCTATATGCTTTGTCCTACTATGATGCACTAGATTTTGTGCAATGGTAATTGCACTAATACTATCACAAAATATAGTTGAATTATTTAGATTGTAAACATAATGTAGGAGTTGGTTTTGGATCCACAATATTTATGAACAACAACTGCCAGCTGCAATGCTTCTGTAGTTGAGGTGGACACAGATGTTTGTTTCTTACAAAACCAAGACACAAGCCTATCACCAAGAAACTGGAATGTTCCTAATATGTTTTCCCTATCAACTCTACATCCAGCAAAGTCAACATCTGAGAATCCACTTAAATCAAATTCTGACTCAGTTGGATAAACGAGTCTTAGATTTGGGCAACCCTTTATATATCTCAAAATTCTTTTAAGTAAAATATAGTGAGATTCTTTAGGGTTCACTTAGAACCCAGCACAAAGACATGCAACAAACATTATATCTGGCCTACTAGATGTGAGATACAATAAGGAACCGACAATAGCCCTATATGTATTCTATTCAATTGGCTTGCCATGTTCATTAGAATCAATCACAGCATTGGAAGCCATGGGTGTTTTCTTAGCTGAGGCATCAGTCATCCCAAATCTTTTAACTAATTCCATAGCATATTTGAATTGGGATATGAAAATGTCATTAGGGGATTACTTCACTTGGAGACCAAGGAAGTAAGAAAGCTCACCCATGCCACTCATTTCAAACTTGGAATGCATTAGGTCAGAAAACATCTTGCATAGTTTGGAAAAAGTAGAGCCAAAAATGTTGTCATCTATATATATTTGTACTAACAAAATGTTATTATTATGATGCCTAGTAAATAAAGTTCTATCTACAATTCTCCTAGTGAACTTATGCTCTAAAAGAAAGCTAGCTAGGGTCTCATACCAAGTTCTTGGAGCTTGCTTTAAACCATAGAGAGCTTTATGAAATTTGAAAACAAAGGAGGGATGAGTTGGAGAAATAAAACCTGGTGGTTGTTCAACATATACTTCCTCTTTGAGTTCACCATTCAAGAAAGCACTCTTGACATCCATTTGGTAGACTTTGAACTTTTTATAGGCTGCATAAGCAAGAAAAATTCTGATAGCTATAAGCCTTGCAACAGGTGCAAAGGTTTGATTATAATCAATTCCTTCTTCCTGTCTATAACTTTGAGCTACTAGTCTTGCTTTATTCCTTATGATAGCTCCTTGTACATCTAATTTATTTTTGAATACCCATTTAGTTCCAATGACTTGGAAGTCTTTTGTTCTAGGAACTAAATCCCAAACTCTGTATCTCTCAAACTGATTTAGCTCCTATTGTATTGCAATAATCCAATGTGGATCTTGCTCAGCATCTTTTATGGATTGGGGCTCAAGTTGAGATATGAAGCAAGCATGCATCAAATATTGGTTGAGTTGATGCCTTGTTTGCACACCAACTAATATGTCTCCAATTACTTGAGATACAGGGTGATCTCAAAGTGTGAAAAGATCAGTTGGAGGAGTTGATTCAGAAACAGCATTGGGAAATAATTCCTCTTGTGGAATTAAATTTGTTGTTAAAGGTTCAACAATTATATCAATGACCTCTTCTTCACTATCTTCATCAATCTATGGAGAAGGATGTGATTCAGCCTCATTGGTGAGGTTCAGATCATCCAATTTCTCACACAATTGGGGTACCTGCAATAAGTTACTGGTAGAAGAATCCTTCTCCTTGTAAAATATGTTAGATTCATCCAAAGAAATATGAATATATTCTTCTATTTTCAAGGTAGATTTATTAAATACCCTATAAGCCTTGCTGACTTGGGAATATCTAAGAAAAATTCCCATTGTATCTTTGCCCTCAAATTTTTTAAGGTGTTTCTTGTTATTATTATGATTGTAACATACACAACCAAAGATTCTAAAATAGTATATTTTAGGTTGCTTCCCTGTGAGTCATGTATAGGGAGTCTTGCCCTTAAGTTTATATATCAAACTCCTGTTCAGGATATAATTTGTTGTGCTTACAGCCTCTGCCCAAAAGAATAGGGGCATGTGAGCATCTGCAAGCAATGTTCCTGCATCTTCAATCAGGGTTCTATTTTTTTCCTTTATGCTACCCCATTTTGTTGAGGAGTTCTAGGAGCAGAGAAACAATTTCAGATACCTTCCATCTCACAAAATTCTTGCATAGGAAGAGATTCAAACTCAGTACCATGATCACTTCTGATCAATGCAACTGGAGTAGAATACTCAATCTTTATGCTCTTAAGAAAATCTGTAAGAACTTTAAAGTTATCTGACTTTGAAAGTCTACCTAGTGTCAACTATCTTCACCTATGGGGGGGGGGGGGAATAGGTGTCTCTGTAGCGTATTTGCGGAATTAAGATTTTACCTGCACAAGAAAACAAAACAACCAAGCACAGAAAATACACAGGCAAATTATAGTGGTTCCCCGATTTGGGTACGTCCACTTTCCCCCTTCGACCTATCTCCCAACACGGGACGACTCGGTCACTTCACCAACAGGATTGAAACCCAATCCTTGCACTAACGGAAGGAACCCTTCCACACGTAGGAGTCAACACTCCCACAACCCGGGTTGCACCCAACCCTTACAACTAAAGACAAATCGGTCCGTTACAAAGAAATTGAAAATGCTTGTAAGAAATACAAACGACGTTTGGAGAGTAAGGTGTCCCTCTTCGTTCGACGACGTATTCTTGAAGTCAACAAAAAGTCCTCAACCCTAGATCTCACTTAGAAAGAATCTTCCTGAAACTGGCGGCGGCTTAAAGCGGCGGCAAGGTTCTCGGAATCAGCGGCGGCGACGGAGAGCAGCAGCAGTGCCAACTTATTCAAACTTCGTAGCGAAGGAAGCAAGGTCTTCCAACGGTCACACTAGGATCGATCGTCTCGATC
Organism: Platanthera zijinensis; assembly: GCA_039513925.1. NCBI lineage: Eukaryota > Viridiplantae > Streptophyta > Magnoliopsida > Asparagales > Orchidaceae > Platanthera > Platanthera zijinensis. The sequence goes on along the minus strand of CM077095.1, from coordinate 71,070,399 downwards.
GATTCGGAAGGGGAAGGATTTTCCCGATCAACGAATCAAGAGACAAGGGATCTCTGATTAGACGCGTGAGACGCTATGCTAGCCTAATCTTCGGTCGCCGGAGATCTGGAAGAACCTGAGATCAGCAGCGGCGACAAGCGCACGAGCGGCGGAGACGATCGGCGGAGCGTTAGGGCTTGTCGGCGGCTCGTGCTTTTTGAAATCCCGTGTATTCTCTGCCTACTGTTCATACATACGGAGTATATATACATTAGGTCAAGTATGTGACCGTTGTGGGTCCCACTGATAAAAAGACATGAGCCCGGTTCGAAACAGTTCAGATAGTTTGAACCGGTCCAGAGAGCAACAGGAAACTGCCTAAGTCAAATTCGGCGAGAATCGTAGGTGATTCTCGCCGAATCGGCGAGAATCACTTACGATTCTCGCCGACTTCTACTTAGCCGAAATCTGGCTGAACTGATACAGAAGCCGGGGAGAATCGGCGGGAATCACTTTTGATTCTCACCGAATCGTCGAGAATGCAAGGTCATTCTCGACGAATCGGCGAGAATCATAAGTGATTCTCGACGATTCTGCCTTAGAAAATTTCCCTGTCTGTGACAAGATAGCCGGCTTCAACCGGCGAGAATCAGCTAGTGATTCTCGACGACTCGGCGAGAATCATTAGTGATTCTCGCCGAATCGGCGAGAATCACTTAGTGATTCTCGTCGATTTTTACTTGGGCTATTTCTCCTCTTTCTTTCCATGAGCTGGTCTTTGGCCCATCCTTGCTCCTTGTCTGCTCTTGCTTTATCATAGCCTTGTACTTGAAATTAAGTACACCCCAATAGAGAGAGTACGCGTAGACCAACACACTGATCTGCTCAACGAGGGATTACGTTGCACAGACCCGTGTATATTGACCCACTGCACCCTGACATTGGTGTGTACTTAGCGTGGAATAACAGCAAGCACAACTGGAAATATTTCATCAAATACATTTTCTATTTACCTTGGCTTGCACAGGGGCTTCTTCAAATCAGGTACATTGTGGATGCAATACCCAACAATCTCCCCCCATTTGAAGAAGCCTAAACCCTACAAGCTAAGGTGAATAGAGCATATAGAAATGAAAAACCGAAACTTAAGAGTGAGGTGATAGGGATAAGGATTACCCGTTACTTGAGAGCAAACTAGAGCATTGAGCTACCTTAGCCTTAGCCGAGAGGGTAATCTCCCCCTTTTCGGCTTCTGCAAATTTGGGTCTGGTGCACCGGACACCATGCTCCCCCTCAGTTCGTGCACTTATGTTGTCACTTGAAATGCTGGCAGATGCTCCCCCTAGAGGCACGAGCTAGGAGCGTCTGGAGTCTTTATTCTTCATAGTTGAGCATCCCCAATTAAGTTTTGAAGAGACTGAACTTGGCCTCATCTAAGGGCTTTATGAAAATATCTGCAATCTGCTTGTCCGTGGGGACATAGCAGAGAGAGATGTCCTTGTTCTCCACGTGCTCCCGAATGAAGTGGTAGCGCACTTCAATATGCTTCGTTCTGCTATGCGATACTGGATTGTTTGCGATGGCAATTGCACTTGAGGAGTCGCAGTACATGGGTACTTCCTTGAACTGAAGATCATAGTCTGCTAACTGGTTCCTTATCCATAGGAGTTGTGCGCAACAGCTCCCTGCCGAGATGTACTCAGACTCTGCTGTGGAGGTTGCGACACAATTTTGCTTCTTGCTGTTCCAGGAGATAAGCCTTCTTCCGAGGAATTGGCACGTCCCGAAAGTGCTTTTCCTGTCATCCCTACTCCCTGCAAAATCAGCATCTGAAAAACCTATTAGCTCGACATCATTGTTTCTCGGGTACCACAAGCCAAGATTGGGAGTACCTTTAAAGTATCTAAGAATTCGCTTTGCAGCGACATAATGAGATTCCTTAGTGTTCACCTGATATCTGGCACAAACACATGTGGAGAACATGATATCTGGTCTACTGGCAGTAAGGTAGAGCAGGGATCCAATGATGCTTCTGTATTTGGTTTCATCGAAAGGTTTACCTTTCTCATCCTTATCCAGAGACATAGTGGATCCCATTGGAGTCCTCATAGAGGTTGCATTCTCCATTCCGAATTTTTTGAGGAGTTCATTTATGAACTTCGTCTGAGAGATGAAGATTCCGTCCTCAGACTGTTTCACTTGAAGTCCCAAGAAGTACTTCAGCTCCCCCATACTGCTCATTTCAAACTTTCCTTGCATAAGTTTGGAAAACTTTTTGCAAAGATTGTTGTCCGTGGAGCCAAATATAATGTCGTCAACATAGATTTACACCAGCAAAATCTTGCCTTTGACTTCCCTGAGAAACAATGTCTGTCTATTTTTCCTCTAGAGAATTTGTTCTCAAGAAGAAAACTAGACAATGTCTCATACCAAGCTCGAGGAGCTTATTTTAAGCCATATAGTGCTTTATTAAGAAAATATACATGACTAGGATAAGTAGGATTGACAAAACCTGGTGGTTGAGCGACGTATACTTCCTCTTTCAAATCTCCATTCAAGAAAGCTGATTTCACGTCCATCTGATAAACTGTGAATCCTTTGTGGGAGGCATAAGCTAGGAATAGCCGGATAGCTTCGAGCCGTGCAACAGGTGCAAACGTCTGGTCAAAATCAATCCCCTCCTCCTGACGGTAACCTTGAGCCACTAGCCTGGCCTTGTTCTTTATGATGACACCATGTTCATCCAGTTTGTTCCTGAAGATCCACTTGGTGCCAATCACATTCTGCTTTTGAGGTCTGGGCACAAGCGTCCAAACGTTGCATCTTTCGAACTGATGCAATTCATCTTGCATGGCCAAAATCCATGCAGCATCTTTGTTTGCCTCGTCGAACTTCTTTGGCTCAACCTGTGACAGGAAGCTAAGATGCAGAATCTCGTTAATAGTACCTCGTCGAGTTCTGACCCCGTCACGAGGATCTCCGATGATCTGATCTCTAGGATGATCCCTCACGTGTCTGAGCTGTAGAAGTCTGGCGTCAGGAGCTTCGACTACTTCTTGGGCATCTCCTTCTTCTAAAGGATTTGCTCCATTTTGATTTTCAACGTCTCCGATCGGCGTAGCAGTGGATACCTTGACGTATGTTGGAGGTGCATCTTTCACGTGCTCATTCAGTTGCAACCCTTCGAGTCTGTCACCTACATCTTCAGGAAGAAGACTAGAAGTCTTGCAATTAAGCTAACTTCCTTCATCAAATATAACATTGATTGACTCCTCTACCACTAGGGTTTTCTTGTTGAAAACTCTATAAGCCCGGCTGCGGCTACTATAACCCATAAATATGCCTTCGAAGCATTTTTCACCGAACTTAGTACGCGGGTACTTCCCATTATTCAGTACATAACATTTGCAGCCAAAGATCCTCAGGTAGGACATGGTTGGTTTCTTGCCTTTCAGTAGCTCATAGGGAGTCTTACGATGGCTTTTGTTAATCAATGCCCGGTTTTGTACATGACAAGCCGTATTAACAGCCTCGGCCTAGAAGTATTCCGGGAGAGAGGCGTCATTCAACATTATCGTGCACGCCTCAATGAGTGTTCTGTTTCTCCTCTCCGCCACTCCGTTCTGTTGAGGAGTGCGAGGGGAGGAGAACTCATGAAAGATACCAAGTTCTTCACAGAACTCTGTCATAGCCCCAGACTCAAACTCTGTTCCGTGGTCACTTCTGATTTTGACCACAGAGCAGTTAAGCTCGTTCTGTATCTGCTTGACAAAATTAGTGAAGATGTCAAATGTATCTGACTTGCGTTTTAAAAAGAACACCCATGTAAACCGAGAGTGATCATCTACAATTACTAGCGTATATGACTTCTCTCCTAAGCTATGAACTTGCATAGGACCAAACAAGTCCATGTGCAGAAGATAAAGACATCTGGAGGAATCTTTGTCTGGGATGCCCTTAAAGGTAGCCCGAGTCTGCTTGCCCATTTGACATGCAGGACATGGACTATCTTTAATGCACTTAATAATGGGAGCGTCCCTTACTAAGTCTTTGGAAAATAGCATATTAATTGTCTTGTAATTAATGTGTGCCAATCTCTTGTGCCATTGTTCACAAAGAGATGCACTGCCTTTAGCAACGAGGCATACTGGGGTAGAAGAATCTAAACTAAGAAAGTCCAAACAGAAAATATTTCTGCTCCTAATGCCTGTTAATACGGTCTCCGAAGAGTCACATGATATTATCAGGCATTTATCCTTGCAGAACTTAACGTCATACCCTTTATCACATAACTGGCTTACGCTGATCAGGTTGTGATTTAACCCTTCAACATAAGCTATATTAGTGATAGAGAGTATACCGTTGGAAATCGTACGGTAACCTCTGGTGATTCCCCGATCAGATCCCCCAAATATGACCTTGGGTCCATCCTCGACTGGAGAGTACTCCCTCAGCAGGCTTCTTGTCCCGGTCATGTGACGGGAGCATCCACTGTCCAAATACCAAATAGGAGTTTTGTTGGCCTTTGGACATCCCTGCAAAACAGAATTAATTTGCCTTAGGAACCCAATCAAACTTGGGTCCTAGATTCCTTGTTAGCATACTCCCCCTCGATTGGTTAACTATACGAGTGGTCGGCCTCGCATCGCTAACATAAGGAGTCTCGTTATACCTTGGATTAAACCAACAATCCACGGCAAAGTGACCAATTTTGCCACAGCACCAGCAGTCAAACCTGTTATACTTCCTCTTGGGCGTCTGCTTTACCCTTGAAACGTGGGGTTCAGCTGGGGCCGAAGACCTGGAGGTGGAGGCAACATGATGACCACAGTCACATGACTTCTTCACCTCTTGGCTTTTCAGTATAACATGTTTGGCCTTAGGTGCCAGCTTCCTATTATGGCCGCTAGAGAATTGACCATAATTTCTCAAGTGGATTTCCTCATAGGGTGCCTTGAAGACACTCTCACTGAAGTTACGGGGAAAGGTCCACCCATCATATCGGCTCTTCGGCTTTGCAACCGAGGGCCTGAAGTGATGCCCATATGTTGACTCAAAGTCATGTTGGTTACAGGGAAAGCTAGGCTTTCTGAACTCAACAGGACTGAGTGGGGCCTTTCCTTTCTCATCAGCAGAGGCTTTCTTGGCAGCCTTATTCTTTCTCCTGTTCCTGTTTCTCCTGGACGAGGAGCTAGATACCCCTACGTGCTCCAGGCCTGCCCCTTTGGCTTGAGCAGAGAAGGTGTCAACTAATGGAAGAACAGTTTTTGGCATAGAGAAGCTCTTGACGATCTTCCTTTCTGCCGCAAGTAGTTCTTCCAACTTGTCGACTTCCTCCTGCTTAAGATCAAGGAGCTTAAGAGACTCTGAATGCTTTGAAGTCAGGTCCAAGTGCTCCTGTCGGAGGGAGATCAAACTGGTGATCTCTTCCCTCAGGGAGACACTCTCACCTTTAAGGAATTTGACTTCCTTTTTCTCCGCCTTCAGTTTCTTTCGACATTTCAGGAATGTGTTGAGCAGAAGCTCATACTTATCTAGGAGCTCAGCTTCAAGGGCAGAGGGGCTATCCTCAGCATCATCATCCTGAGACTCAGGATCAGAGTCAGAGTCGGAGAGAGGGGTGTGAGCTTTTACCTTCCCAGTAAATGGGGGGCAATCTCCTTCTGAGTCAGAGCGACCCATTAGCCCAAAGTAGGCTTCCTCATCATCGCTGGTGTCTGACGTGTCAGATTCACTCAGCGTCTTTAGCTTCTTTGCGATGTAACTCCTCTCCTTCTCCTTGTCTCTTGAGGACCTGTGCTCCTCTCCCTTTTCCCTCTTGCCTTGATGGCAGTCGGCCACGACGTGTCCTGGCTTGTTGCAACCAAAGCATATAATGTCAATGGAGCGGTGTTTGTTCGGTTTGGAAACATACCTGTCAGAGGAATAGTTCTTCTTCTAATCCCTTGAGGAGGAGCCGGTTCTCTTTCTCTGATTCCTCAGCTTGAGGAACTTCTTGAATTCCCTTGTGATAAGGGATAAATCTTCCTCAGATAACTCTGATCTGGAGGAGCTTGGCTCAGAGTCTTCCTCTTCATCCCTCTTCCATGCCCGGGAGGAAGCGACACCCTTACCCTTTCTGGAGTGAATGGCTTTTAGGGCCACCGTCTTTTCCTTGGCCGCGGCTTTCTCTGCTTCCTCTTCAGCCTTCCTTGTGTTCAACTGAAGCTCATAGGACATGAGCTTCCCGAACAGAATCTGAGGGTCGGTTTCCACAAGTCTGCCAAACTCGCGGATGGCGCAGATCTTTGTGTCCCATTCCTTAGTGAGGGACCTAAGGAATTTATCATTGAGTTCACCGTCAGTGAACACTCTTCCATTTCCTTTGAGTGCATTGACGATTTTGAGGAAGTTTTCGAAGGTGACTCCGATCTCCTCCTTTGGCCCTTGTCTGAAGGCCTCATATTTCTGATTGAGGAGGGATCTCCGATCGTCCCTCACTTCATCTGTGCCCTCCATTAAGACAATCAGACAGCTCCAGAGATCCTTGGCTGTCCTGCAATTGCTGAAGTTTTGCATCATAGAGTCGTCAACTGCGCTCACCAGGATGTTCTGAGCTTTCTTGTCGAGTCCGAACAACACCATTTAGTCCTTGTCCATTTCCGAAAGTTGCTTGGGTACTTTCCTGGTAGGATCAATGGTGGAGGCCTTAGTGGGAATGTAAGGTCCCTCCTCCACTATCATGAAGAGCCGAGGGTCGACCGCTTCCATGTAGAATCTGATTCTTTCCTTCCAGATAGGAAAGTTCAGTCTGGTGCATACTAGGATTTTGCCAGAGTGCTTGAGTCCGTCCATGAAGGATATCTGTCTGCTTCTTGACACTGGGGGCAGGATTCTACTCAAGGTGTGAACCTTTTTGATGAGCAACCTCCCTCTGATACCACTTGAAAGTCTACCTAGTGTCAACTATCTTCACCTATGGGGGGGGGGAATAGGTGTCTCTGTAGCGTATTTGTGGAATTAAGATTTTACCTGCACAAGAAAACAAAACAACCAAGCACAGAAAATACACAGGCAAATTATAGTGGTTCCCCGATTAGGGTACGTCCACTTTCCCCCTTCGACCTATCTCCCAACACGGGACGACTCGGTCACTTCACCAACAGGATTGAAACCCAATCCTTGCACTAACGGAAGGAACCCTTCCACACGTAGGAGTCAACACTCCCACAACCCGGGTTGCACCCAACCCTTACAACTAAAGACCAATCGGTCCGTTACAAAGAAATTGAAAATGCTTGTAAGAAATACAAACGACGTTTGGAGAGTAAGGTGTCCCTCTTCGTTCGACGACGTGTTCTTGAAGTCAATGAAGAGTCCTCAACCCTAGATCTCACTTAGAAAGAATCTTCCTGAAACTGGCGGCGGCTTAAAGCGGCGGCAAGGTTCTCAGAATCAGCGGCGGCGACGGAGAGCAGCAGCAGTGCCAACTTGATTCAAACTTCGTAGCGAAGGAAGCAAGGTCTTCCAACGGTCACACTAGGATCGATCGTCTCGATCGATTCGGAAGGGGAAGGATTTTCCCAATCAACGAATCAAGAGACAAGGGATCTCTTGTTAGACGCGTGAGAAGCTATGCTAGCCTAAGCTTCGGTCGCCGGAGATTTTGAAGAACCTGAGATCAGCAGCGGCGACAAGCGCACGAGCGGCGGAGACGATCGGCGGAGCGTTAGGGCTTGTTGCGGGCTCGTGCTTTTTGAAATCTCGTGTATTCTCTGCCTACTGTTCATACATACAGAGTATATATACATTAGGTCAAGTATGTGACCGTTGTGGGTCCCACTGATAAGAAGACATGAGCCCGGTTCGAAATAGTTCAGATAGTTTGAACCGGTCCAGAGAGCAACAGGAAACTGCCTAAGTCAAATTCGGCGAGAATCGTAGGTGATTCTCGCCGAATCGGCGTGAATCACTTACGATTCTCGCCGAATCGGCGAGAATCACTTACGATTCTCGCCGACTTCTACTTAGCCGAAATCTGGCTGAACTGATACAGGAGCCGGGGAGAATCGGCGGGAATCACTTTTGATTCTCACCGAATCGTCGAGAATGCAAGGTCATTCTCGACGAATCGGCGAGAATCATAAGTGATTCTCGACGATTCTGCCTTAGAAAATTTCCCTGTCTGTGACAAGATAGCCGGCTTCAACCGGCGAGAATCAGCTAGTGATTCTCGACGACTCGGCGAGAATCATTAGTGATTCTCGCCGAATCGGCGAGAATCACTTAGTGATTCTCGTCGATTTTTACTTGGGCTATTTCTCCTCTTTCTTTCCATGAGCTGGTCTTTGGCCCATCCTTGCTCCTTGTCTGCTCTTGCTTTATCATAGCCCTGTACTTGAAATTAAGTACACCCCAATAGAGAGAGTACACGTAGACCAACACACTGATCTGCTCAACGAGGGATTACGTTGCACAGACCCGTGTATATTGACCCACTGCACCCTGACATTGGTGTGTACTTAACGTGGAATAACTGCAAGCACAACTGGAAAAATTTCATCAAATACATTATCTATTTACCTTGGCTTGCACAGGGGCTTCTTCAAATCAGGTACATTGTGGATGCAATACCCAACAGACTTGTTTCTCAAGAAGAACACCGAACTGAACCTAGAGAAGTCATCTACAATAACTAAGGTATAAGATTTGCCTCCCAAGCTCTATACAACAATGGGTCCAAATAGATCCATGTGTAGCAAATACAGAATCCTGGGTGAATCACTCATATTAATGGATTTAAAGCTATTTTTAGTTTGCTTGCCTAATTGACAAGCCCTGTAATAGATTTCCTTCTTGTAGGGGAAAGAAGACAATCCTCTAACAAGGTTGTCCCTAGAGAGTTTAGCAAATTTCTGATCTTTTATGCCATAATTCATTATTGTTTCTAATTTGATTAAATAGGCAAATTTCTGACCTAGAAGATTTGAAGTTTACTACATAAATATTTCCTTGCCTAAGGCAAGTTAAGACAGTTTTATTATCTACAGAAGTAATAATGCAAGAAATTTTATTAAATGATACTTGAAAACCTTCATCACATAATTGGCTTAGCGATATCAGGTTATATTTTAGACCATTTATATATGCTACCTTCCTGAAAGTTACAGCTCCAACTTAAACAATCCCATAGCCTTCAGTTTTGCCATAGTTGGAGTCACCAAATATCACCTTTGGACCAAGCTTAGACTTGTAGTTTGTTAAGTTGTTCTTGCTTCTTGTCATGTGCTTTGAACATCCACTATCCAGGTACCATTGTTCCTTTGTGGTAGGATAGTCCTTCACCTGCAAAATGAAAAACTAGGTGTTCTTGACCCAGGTAACCTTGGGTCCTTGATTCTTTTCAAATTTTAAACTAGAAATATAAGAGTATTGAGGTTGGTTCTTATATCCTAGAGGGTGAAATTTCCGAGGTGGAATTATCCATTGGGTAAATGGGTTAATAAATTCTTTTGGTTGATTTAATATTCTGAGATAATTAGAGTTTCTGTTAAGCTAAACTGGGATCGACGAATTCTGATATGTTCGTCGATCTGAGTTTGACAAATAGGGATGAGTTCGTCGAACTCTACTTAGAGAATGGAAATATTCATTCTTTGTGCCCCAATATTGTCAATCTCGGCTCGAAGAACCATATTGGTTTCGTCGATGCCTGTTCGAAGAATAATTATAATAGAAATCTGTGTTCAGAGTTCGTCGACTTAAGTTTGACGAACTGTACACATTTTGTCGATCTGAGTTCGACAAAATCTATTGAACATTGTTATAATTAAGGTTTTTCTTGTTCTTTCTCTTTTTCTTAGGTTTCTGAATTATTTCAAATTGTTCATTATTTTCATCTAGTTTTTCTTTTCCCTTTCCTGATATAAATTTTATGGTTGTAGAAAGAATGTTTTTCTCAATTAAATGAGGTTGGCTTGATGAAGTACCTAAGCCCAGCTTGCCATTGAGCCTGACATTTACTATTCTTGTGATGTTCATTAATTTTATGCTTCTCCCATTAAGGGATTCTTCAAATTGCTTTGCCTCAGTTAATTTAGTTTTTAGTGAAATGATTTGTTCAGTTGCTAGAGCTAATTCATCTTTTAACTTAATGTTTTTAGATAACAGATTATCATGTTCAGTTAGCTTATCTCTGAGAAGTTTGATTTCCTTCTCAGATTTGATTTAGTCATTACATAACAATTTAAATTAAGTTTTGAATTGTTCTGAATCTAAATCAAATGAAGATATTACCTAATCCTCTATAGATTCAGATTCTTCTTTAGATTGCTCAGCTTCTGACAGATGGCCTGGAGCATTGATGGCCATCAAGAAAACTTCCTTTGCTTTACCTTCTTCTTCATCTTCACTAGAGATGGAAGATGATGTTGGGGCTGCGGTCCGGAATCGCCCCCGTATTGCGGCGCTATGCGGTAATGGCTTAACTGGCTGCCCCGTCCCCGGTCAAAATCTTGATATAAAGATTAGTATGCGCCTTTGACCTTCAGGCCGGTCTTTTGGTGCAGTTGGTAGCGCTAAGTCCTCTCAATTGGTGGAGATGCGGGGTACGGGTTCGAAACCCCGGGGTCGTTTCCGGGGGGGGGGGGATTGTTGGGGCTGCGGTCCGGAATCGCCCCCGCGTTGCGGCGCTATGCGGTAATGGCTTAACTGGCTGCCCCGTCACCGGTCAAAATCTTGATATAAAGATTAGTATGCGCCTTTGACCTTCAGGTCGGTCTTTTGGTGCAGTTGGTAGCGCTAAGTCCACTCAGATGAAGATTTTTCTTATGTATCACTCCAGGTTTCAGCAACAAACCCTTTGTCCTTCCTCTTATGCTTGCTGGAGGAGGGCTTGCTGTAATACTTTCTGGAGACCTTGTCTCTTCTTTTCTCCTTGATCTGATTCTCTAGACACTTAGGAAGAATGTGTCAAATTTTTCTGCAACCAAAGCAGACAATTTCATTGGTAGGAGTTTTGTCATATCTTGGTCTGTCATCTTGTCTGGATGATTTCCTTCTGAAATCTTTTCTGGCTATCTTGTAAAATCTTTATGCCAGAAAGCTTATGAGCTCATCATTTGCTGGTGTAGCTTCTGGTCCATCAGATTATTTGAAAGCAATGTTTTGCTCTTTCCTTCCTGATGAGGAGGTCTTCTGCTTAGCTGCTTCTCTTGTCTTTATAAGATGCTCATCGGACTTGAGCTTGCCTAATAGAGACTCAGTGGATATTTCATTAAAGCTTCTGGCCTCCTTGATTGGCAAGATCCTAGAGTTCCATGTGCTGGGAAAGCACATAAGAATCTTGTTATTTATCTCAGTCAGTGTGATATTTTTATCCAGGTTCTTCAGCTCATTGACAATTAAGCTGATTCTATTGTACATGTCAGCCACTGACTAAGATTCATCTTTTTAGAAATTCTCATATTGAGAGATGAGATGAGATCTTCTGTCATTTCTCTCATCATCTGATCTTGCAACCATTTGGTTTAGGGAATCAAAAATGGCTTTTGCTGATGTGCACTCAACCACTTTCTAGAATATGTCATCTGACATAGTTTGTGCCAGAATGTTCATGGCATTGGCATAAGCAATCTTGGCCTTCTTATGGGCATCAGTCCAGTCAGGTGGTCGAACTGCATTGGTACTTGTTTATGTTGTTGCAGAAGGTGTGGGGGGACCTGTCAAGATAGAATTATAAATATCTTAATCAATTAAATTCATATACAATCTAATCCTTGCCTTCCAGATTGCAAACTTATTAAGATTGCATACTGGAGGTCTGTTGCTTGAGTATTCCTTATTCCGTGCCATGATATAAGAGAGACACTAGAGGTATTAAGATCTATCAAAGGATCTTTTGATTCAGGTATTAATCTGTGAAACCAAATGAATAACCCTCTGATACCAATTGAAAGTGAAGGGATAGATTTTTCTTAACTTTAGAGGGGGTGAATAGATTGTTTTAAAAAATTTGATTAGTTTTTATAGTGGAATTAAAATAAGTGATATTCACGTATATAAAGAGAAGTAAGAACAAAAATATCACAGCCCAGCAAAACAAGAAATAGAACAACCAGATGAAAAAGGAAATTATATTGGTTCCCCAAAATTGGGTACATCCACTCTTCTACCACCCTGGTAGGAATCCACTAACAGGTTTCTGATCAGGTGCCCTGCCACCATAGGTTTTTCCCAAGGTGCGCTGTCACCACAAGATCTATTTCAAGGGAGATCTCACAACCTTTTAGGCTTTTGATCTGGTGCCCAAAAACTAACACAAGTCTTTTGTTAAGGAGACTTGACAAACAGGTGATAACTTTTGAAGGGAGTTAAAAACCCTTTTTATAAAGAGGTAAAGAAAGTGATGGTGTCTTCTCTTTCTCAAACAACTTGAGAAGACAAGTGGATTGCAGTTGTCAAAGCTCCCCCTGAGATGTTGAATGGTTCAAGAAGATGAGAGCTTTCCTCATAGTGTAGGCCTTCAACTAGCTTGATGTTTCTTTAGGAAGCTTTTAGACAGATGAATGTTGTTTGTCTCTGAAGAATCCTGAAGCCAGAAACTGAAGAAGACTAATGATCTGTTTATTGTTGTTCTTCTTCAATTTCCCGTAAGCACACTTGCAATAAAAATTTTTTCTCTTTGTCATGTATTAGTAGCTGTAGGATTGTAATGGTTGTACTTCTTTTTGAAAAATATCTTTTATATTCTGAGAGGATTTCCAGCCTTTGAATTTTGAATAATATCCTGAATTTACTGCCGAGATTCTGGGAGTTGAAACGGCTGGAATTTGTCTTTAATGTGTTTACTCCACTAACCTAGTAAATAAGTCAAGTAATTAACTCTATGAAATCCATAATTAATGCTACCTTGGAACGGCTATATTCTTGAGAATATAAGCATTAATTATTCAGAGAATTACTGCCTTAGAATAAAAGTAGAATTCAAACTCAGAGAGAAAACAACAAACTGGCTCTGATCAGAATTAGTCGAACTCAGAACAGATTTCATCGACCTGAACTCTAAGTTCGTCGAGCTGAGAAATCTTTTTCGTTGAGCTGAGCTCAGAGATAATTGATTTGGAAACTATCTGACAATGCCGAGCTTCAAGTTCGTGGACCTGAGATAGACTTTCGTCGACCAGAGAATCTATGTAGAAGAAGAAAAATCATCGACCTGAGCTCGGATATCATCGAGCTCAGCTCAGAGTTAAAACTCTGAGTTCATCGATCCGAGATCGACGATCGTCGAGCTGAGTTCGAAGAACTTCGAACAAATTTTCTGAACTCTTGAAAACTGAATTTCTTCTAAGTCTGAGTGTCTAGAGTCTTCTGAAGGCTGGAACATAAGAGTCTAACCTAATCAGACTGACCTAACCAACCATTAAATTGACCCTAAACTATACATGGTGGGTTAACAACCTAATAGTGAAACTAGCCCAAATCCAAACTGGGGTTCCAATAAATTTATCTTTAGGATTAGGCTTGTTGGAACTATGAAGTAACAGTTGTTGGGGATTCTTCCCTTAACAGCTTCATAAGCCAAGACAATCTCAGCTCCCCCTTTCTGATAATTGAATCCAGATGATTCAGCTACTTCTTATTTCTCAGAAAGTGGACTTTTTTATCTTGATGTTGAAGAGGTTTTGATTCTTCAATGAATAGCTTCTTCAACAGCTAACTATTTGTGAGTCACAAACTAACTTGGTTTTGCTCTTAGAACAACACTTGAACTGAGTCTCCAAGCTTTGCAATAATGGCCGGCACGAAGATGAAGTCCAGAAGTGTTTTCCAAAAGCTACTTCTTCCTTGATCTTCGCCTTTTATTATTATCCCATCAATGGCTCTGAAAGTGAGGGTAAGATCTATCTCCACTCTAGAGGGGGGGGGTGAATAGAGTATTTTAAAATAATTTATAATTAAAACTGTAAAGTAATAGAAGACTTAATTTATGTATATGTGTAAGGTGCTTGCAATGAAATAAAAACTAAAGCAAGAAATAAGAAATCACACAGCACGCAGCAAAGTCAAACACACATCAACCAGATGACACAAGGATCTATAGTGGTTCCCCAACAACCTGGGTACATCCACTCTTCTACCACCCCTAGGTAGGAATCCACTGTAGGAATAGTTGATCAGGTGTCCTGGGCACCAATGAGCTTTTGATAAAGTGCTCAAAAACCAGATCTAGATTTTTTTGATAAGGTGTCTTGCCATAACTGAGTTTTGACAAGGTCTCAGAAACCAGTTTTAGAACTTTTGAAGGGAGTTTTGATAAACCCTTTTACAGGAGGGAAAGGAAAAAGAAAGTAGTTTGAAGATGCTCTTCTCTATCAACAATCTGAGAGAAGACAAGTGGAAGATGTTGTTAAAGCTCTCCCTGAGATCTGTAAGGGTTCAGGAAGGAGAGCTTTGCTAGGGTGATAGGTCTTCAGTTGCTTCAGATCTCTAGCAAAAGTTGATTTCAGCAGATGCTGAAATGTGTGATGTCTGGAGTCCTTGATGTTGAAGCTTTTGAACACTTGAGGATTTGGAGGAGTAGAATAGCAGATGATCTCCTCAACAAAAAAGTTCCTTGAGTTCTTGAAGATTTTGACTCAGTGAATCTGTATATTCCAGAAGATGAGTTCTTGATCAGAGTATATTTCGATCTCTCTTCTATAACTCTTTTTCTCAATCTAATAATCTTGTATATCTCTTGTCTATCTTATTGTATTGATTTGTTATCTCTTATTCAAAAACATATTCTGTAGAAGTATATCAGATTCTGACTTAGATGGTCATTACTCAGTCATAAATGACTTCCATAATTGACAACTGTCTCTGGGGAAAGTCCTAAGTAATATTCCTTTTAGCCTTCCTTGAAACTTGCTCCAGATTGCTTGAAACGGCTACAAAATCTTTTGCAATAAATGCAGGAAATAAATCTGAATGAATTCCATAACTATTCTTGAATTTGAATTCTGAAGCGTCGATCTCTCACAAAAATCGTCGACCTGAGCTCAGCTATCGTCGACCTGAGCTCGGAGATTGGATTTATACTAGAGACAGAAAATGTCGACCTGAGCTCTACGATCGTTCACTTGAGCTCAGCGACTTGGAAAACAACTAGAGACAAGACGTCAATTTTAGCTCGAAGATCGTTGACCAGAGTTCGACGACTTGTAGAGTTGAGCTCATAGAATGTCGAACTGAGTTCGACGTTTCTTCGACCTGAGGTCGACGAGAATTATCTTTGTCTCAGCACTGAATCCTGATCTTTGAATGGTCTTGGGGCAGCTTCAAACCTAAGTTCTAACCCTTAGACTCATTCTAATTTGACCTTTTCAACTATACAACTAGGTCAAACCAATTTCCAAAAAACATAGTGATCCTTGCCCAAATTAGTAATAGGGTGTTCCAACAGGCTCTTTGAGTAGTGGGCCAAACTAAAATTGATAGCTGAAACTTTGCTTTTGCATTAATTGCAGTACTGAAGGTAAGCGGCTATATTTGACGCATATTGTAGCTCTCCCGTAACAAATTCAAATTTATTGACTTATTGACTTTCCTGATGTCACCATCTGTGGACTTGCAAAAATCAAGCAACTTTAGTATATGTGTTGAGTGAGTAAGCTTCACTCAACGTAAAAATACTTAGATAGATTTTGTCACTAGGCGTTGAGTGAGAAACCTTCACTCAATGCCAAAATACTTAGAAAAATTTCTGTCATTAGGCATTGAGTGTGCAACCTTCACTTAACGACAAAACACTTAGAAAAGTTTTCTGTCACTTAGCGTTGAGTGAGTAAACTTCACTATATACCAAAACACATAGAAAAGTTCTGTCACATGGCGTTGAGTGAGTAAGTTTCACTAAGTGTATTTGAACTTAGCCAGATTTCTGTGAAATCACAGTTTCTAACTGACTAAGGTTAAGTCAATGTTTTTTTATTACATGGCGTTGAGTGAGTAAGTTTCACTCAATGCCTATAGACTTAGTCAAATATCTACACAGATTTTCTGTGGCATCTACTGTCTGATCTATACTCAATGATTTATATCGTACGACATTGAGTGAGTAAACTTCACTCAACTCCTGTGGACTTAGCCACATTTTTGCCAATTTCTTCTTAGGCTCTCACCGCTTTAGCCTGTCTAATCGCTTTTTTCTATATGGCGTTGAGTGAGTAGACATCACTCAATGCCTGTGGATTTAGCCATATTTTTAGCTTGCCAATTGTTTAGCTTTGACTGTCTTAGCCTATCTCATAGATTTTTGTTGTATGGCGTTGAGTGAGTAAACTTCACTCAATGCATGTGGACTTAGCCACATTTTTCGGCTTGCCAATTGTTTGGCTTTGACTGTCTTAGCCTTTCTCACAGCTTTTTGTTGTATGGAGTTGAGTGAGTAGATTTCACTCAATGCCTTTGGACTTAGCCATATTTTCAGCTTGCTAATTGTTTAGCTTTTACTATACAAGCTGAAGTTAGTACTATTAGTCATCTGGAATTGAGTGAATATACTTCACTCAATGCATGTGGACTTAGATATTTTTCTGTGTTTCCATTAGCATGCCTAGACATCACGTGCCTTGGTAACTTGAATCAACTTGTCCAATACATGCATAGAACCTGTATACATATAACTTGTAGGACATGTTTGATTACAACATGTGTATACCATTATCTACAAGGCCTTCTTCAAATCCAGAGCATTAGGATCAATGGACCCAACACCAATGGAGTAGTCTCTTTCATAGATGTGGCTTATGTTGAAGGATTACACCATAATCTTATATGCATAAGTCAGCTATGTGATAAAGCCTACATTGTTGAGTTCTGTAAGGACAAGTGTTTGATAAAGTCATATGCAAATCGGGAGACAGTCTTAACAGGCACTCAGAGCAGAAATATTTTTTGTTTAAATTTTTTTTGCTTAGACAATTCTACACCATTATGTTTTCTTGCAAAAGATAATGCGTCTCTTTGTGTCTAATGGTACAAGAGATTACCACATATTAATTTCAAAACAATAAATTTGTTATTTTCTCACAACTCAGTGTGTGTTGCCCCAAACATTAAGTGCCTTAAAAAGAGTCTGTGTCACGTATGCCAAATGGGTAAGCAGACAAGGGCTACCTTCAAGGGTATAGCTGAGAAAGATTCTTCAAGAAGTTTATACTTACTTTATATGGACTTTTTAGGTCCTATGCTTATTCACAGTTTAGCAAGTAAGGTCAACACATTAGTAATTGTTGATTAATACTCGCATTTTACTTGGGTGTTATTTCTAAAACAGAAGTCAGACACCTTCGACACATTCACAAACTTTGCCTGACAAATTCAGAACGAATTGAACTACTTAGTGGTCAAAATTAGAAGTGACCACGTAACAGAATTTGAGTTTGATGCCATGACATAATTTTGTGGAAGTCAAGGTATCTTTCATGAGTTTTCCTCCCAATGCACTCAACAAAGAAATGGAGTTACGGAGAGAAGGAACATAACTCTAATTGAAGCTTGTACAACTATGTTGAACAACGCTTCACTTCTGGAGTACTTCTGAGTTGAAGCAGTCAACACAGCTTCTCACTTGAAAAATAGAGCACTTGTCAACAAAAACTATCGTAAGACCCCCTATGAGCTATTGAAGGGCAGAAAACCGACTATGTCCTATTTTAGAATCTTTGGAAGTAAATGGTTCGTACTTAATAATGGGAAGTACTACCACATGAATTTTAATGAAAAAATTTTTGAAGGTATTTTCATAGCCTAAGTAGCCATAGTAAGACATATAGGTTTTTAAATAAGAAAACCTTGGTGGTAGAAGAGTCAATTAATGTTGTATTAGATAAGACAAGCCTGCTCCAAAGTAGCTCGTATAGTGTTATTGGTGCAGATGTAGGTACCAGGTTCAAGGAACTAAGCTTGGAAGAACCTGTCAAGGAAGAAACTTTAAGCTCGGTCAAGATCGTCGATCTAGGTGTGGTGGATGTAGAACCACTAGAGAAAGAATTGTTTCAACCTCCAGATAATGCACCAAATACTGTAGAGCCTGCTGGTGGGAGAGCTAGAAATCTAGGGTTCAAACAGCAAAGAGATCACCCAGTTGATCAAATAATTGGAGAGCTAGACGACGGTGTTAGAACCAAAAGAGGTACAACTAATGAATTGTTGCATCTTAGTTTTTTGTCTCAGGTTGAGCCAAAGAAATTTGAGGAGGCAAACAAGGATGCTTCTTTGATTTTAGCAATGCAAGAGGAGCGCAATCAGTTTGAATGTTGCAAATTCTGGGAGCGTGTACCCAGGCCCAAGAGATAGAACGTGATCAGCAATAAGGGGATCTTCAAAAACAAGCTGTAAGACCCCCCTCTCGGAACACAAGACACGGCCGAGGGGAGTCTTATGCACAGAACAGCCGATTTGCGGTAGCACCAACACATGGGTCGACCTATACCATAATACGCCTATCCAGCCAGCTATAACCATTATCATCATTGCAAAACCAACATAAGAATATAAACAGAAGTCAAAATCCACAAAAATATTAATGTCCAACAAGTACAACAAATAAAAGAAGCAACCAAGGCTTCTATAATATCAGAGTACATATGAAATGCAAAAAGGCTACAAACTGGGTATCTCAAAAATGCACATCAGTCACTAACGGTAGCGATGGTATCATCACTTCAGGCCCCGTCTTTGTGGCCTTGCTGACCTCCAGTAAGACCTACTGCTAGGTTTCCTCCTAAAAAGGAAGACATAACAACCGTTAGTCATAAAGACTAAGTGTCTATCACATCTGCTCCCCCAGCGACTCTTAGGCACCGATCAAAGAAAAGAAGAGGGTACAATATAAGTATAAATAGTAGTACAAGTAGGTGGTATAAGGCTAATCAATATCAGAGTATCCATCAATATATCAGAAGTAACTACAACAACTTATACTAGCAGTTCCATTTTCAACAGTAGTGTACAGGTATGAGTAAACAACATGAAGTAACTATACTTATATGAATGCCTACAGACACATAAGTTAAGGATTGGCTTAACAGTAAAGTAACTCAACATATAAGAGTGCCAAAACAAACTTATATGATAAGGATCTTGTGTATGTAATGCAATGAAATGTTATAAATGACTTATGATGACTCGCCCATGCTCACACTCAAGCAAATGCTTTGTCGACATAGACTTCTAGTTCCCACTTTTCGAGCAGGTAGCTAACCTCTCAAGCTTCATCCATCGTGGCTAGACGGTTAGAGTGGAATGGCCTTTTCCACTACAAGGTGGGCATCCACACTACCAAGCCTAGGCCTTCGTACTCCTCAATGCTAAGAACACAATAGCGAAGCTCACATGCGTACTATGGCTTAGAGGGGTCTTGGGTAGATGTGCACCAATAACATAACCCAAATTGGCCAACCGGTGTGGCATGGAAAGGGCCTCGGGAATGAGCACTGAGGACACAGCCAAACCGTCCACTTGGAACGAAAAGGGCCTCGGGAATGATCACCGAGGACACAGCCAAACAATCCAAAGTCTATTTATCAACACCCATCGGAGTGATGACTGGTAAGCCTGTAGACCTACCACACTATCCTTAATCCAGGATTATGACACTACGTGTCAACTCACACCGCATGCAATTTCACATATAAGGGCTCCACACTGAGTCCCTTTTCGACACATTGTCCTAGTGCGGCAAACACACACGCACTTCCAAACCTTCCACATTTCCATACCACACAAGGGTTCATTATTTACACAGGTGGCAAGCCATCATACACAACATACCAATCCCACACTGCTACCCATAGCGAGACTCAATGCAAGCAATGGACTATTATACACATTCCATTAATCATCCTAGCTATCATATGGCCAAGCATTAACTTCATCCAATTCCTTCTTAAAGACAAGCATTCACAATCAATTATGCTTCTACAGGAATATCGTTTGTACAACCAAACATATTAATCTATTTTTTCATTAACTAACCCAAACCATTTGTTTGTCGACCTCCTTCAAACTGTTGTTTCAATCGTGTTACAACAACTATTTGTTTATCACGATTACGAATAGACTAAGTTTACCAAAACCTCAAACTTATCTACTTTTTAAGGATCTGTCCTATCAGTCCTCGTTTATCACAAAGATCCATAAATTAAGTTCAGAAAACCTCAATGTAATTTCAACATTAATTTCCTAAGACTTCCATATCACTTTCAAACCCGGCTCTATACTAACCCGAGAGCAACCTGTACTTAATACTTTACTGTACTACAAATTCGACTGGACATTCCTGAGTCTACAAAACTTGTATAAAAACATGTAACAATCCGTTGGAAAGGTCTTTCCAAGGGATACAACATTTATGTTTAGTCTAAGGCCCAGATCTGGCCATAACATACCCGAAAATGGCCTTGAAGTTTGTTACGCACAGAAAATAGATTTTTGCATGTATCTTAAAGCAAGATGAACGACATCGGTTTATCTTCTTTCTTTAGACATTTATTCAGAACTTCATGTAGAACTCCCTCCTCCCTTATTCACCCTCAATACACCATTCCTCTTCACGAAACCAAGTCAACCATCTTCACAATGAAGAGAGGAGAGGTCAAAGACATCAAATATCTAAAGAAAGAGCCTTAGCATTGTCTCTACCTTGGAGATCTTCATCTCACAAGTCAAACTTTTTTGAGTCGACATCTCTCCTAGAATATAACTACAGATCTAGCACCAAGGGAGAGGGTAAGAAGCACACCCCATTTCCAGTGGTTCTGGCCATGGATCTCGTCACTCTCCTTGGTAGCATCTTCGTTTACGTTGGTGTTGTTCTCTACGGAAGAATAGAAGGGAAGGTTTTCCTCCAGGAATTGCCTCTGGCAACTCTTCTCTCCCAACGAGTTCAGCACAGGTAACTGCTCGGCAAAAATGGCGAAGTGATGGCTAGGGTTTTCCCGTAAGTTACCTTTTATAATGAGAAATTAGGGTTAACTGTTTTCCACGTGTCAGCTTGACATTGGACCACCATTATTATTAAACTTAAGTCGTACCGAACGGACCGATCCAAATAAGTCAATAGGCGTCAATCCCGGAATCCGGTTCAGCTCGTGTATAGGAATCCAAAAATAGTGGGCCCAAAATATGGCAAGTCAAATTCGTCATGTATAGCATACCTACTCGACGAATCGTCGAGATTCGTCGTGTTCACTCGATGCCTTATATAGGTACAACACTTCTAAGTTAAAATCATCGAGTGTACCTCCTTTGCTCGACGAATCGTCGAGTGGAGTCAAGTGCGCTCAATGCACTCGATGCCTTCAGGCCTCAAAAATTAGCCAAGTCAAAAATCGTTGAGTATGCACACCTTCACTCGACAAATCATCAAGTGGCGTTGAGTGCACTCAATGCACTCGATGCCTACAGGCCTTAGAACTATTATATGTAAAAAAGTGTTGATTAGCATTGAGTCCACTCAACGCCGCTTTGACTTCACTCAATTCCGCAACTTAATATATCGAATGGCGCTGAGTGGTGTTGATTCCATTCAACACCGCTTTGACTTCACTCAACGCTGCAACTTAATTCGTCGAATGGTGTTAAGTGGTGTTGAGTCCACGAAACGCCGCTTATTTGTTAAATGGCGTCGAGTGCACTCAAAACACTCGACGCCAAGAGTCTAGAAAATATTCTAAGAAAAATACGTTGAGTGGTGTTAAGTCCACTCAACTCCTCAGCATCCAGAGTACTTCTAAGTTATAATTTGTCGAATGACGTCATGTGCACTCAGTGCACTATATGCCTTTAGTTTCTAGAATTATTCTAAGTAAGATATGCGCTATTTGTCGAGTCTAGTCGTCTTAATCGATGCTTCCTGAGACTGAGTCAATTCTCTTGACTCAAAACACATGCGAGGGGCCTAGCGCGAAAGGAGATGTTACAAATCCTATAAACAAAATAAATGATTTCATCCCCAAAATCAGGCTAAGGCTATGGGGGAGTGAAGCACGAAAAATGTAATAAAATTTAAACTTACCTTAGGAAAACAACTCCGGGTAGTGCTTTTGCATCAAGTCCACCGGATCCCAAGTATATTCTTCTTTCCTGTGATTAGATAGTTGGACCTTTACCAATAGTACACTTTTCCGTCGCAAGCTCCTCGTCTCGGTGTCCACTATCCGCACCGGCTCTAGTCGAACATATCTATCGGTTGCCACCGCTCCATCTGCAATGGGGACATATAGGTCAGGCCGTAGCAGTGCCCTGTGGAGCAACGACATATGGAATACGTCATGCAAATTTTCCAGCTCTGGTGGTAGCTCCAACCGATAGGCCGATGGGCCTATTCTCTCCAATATAGCATTGGGCCCCATATACCTAGGGCTGAGCTTCTTCATACCACGCACTCGTGACACTCCATGAATTTGCCCGATCTTCAAGAATACCTTGTCACCCACTTTAAATTCTACCATATGATGCTTCGCGTTATATTACTTTGTCTGCCGGCTTTGAGCCTCAAGCAAGCAATCTCGTATCAACCTAACAAGCGTATCTATGTCATTAATGTACTCTATCCCCAAAACTTTTGGATCTTTATCCTGCACCCATGACATTGGAGTTCTACACTTTCTCCCATATAGTGCTTCGTGGGGAGACATCCCGATGATAGCTTGGTGGCTATTTTTGTATGAAAATTCTACTAGTGGTAAGAGCATTTACCATGGTTCCCCTCTATCCAATACGCACACTCTCAAAAGATCCTCCATTGTCCTGATGGTCCTTTCAGATTGATCATCCATCTGAGGGTGAAAAACTATGCTGAAGGTACGTCAAGAGCCAAGATATGCTTGTACTGCCTTCCACTTCTTGGAGGCAAAGCGGCCATAAAGATCGGAGATTATCGTCTTAGGCATGCCATGGTACCATACAAATTGCTCCATAAAGAGACACATTAAGACATCCACATGTGCCTCCTTTTTCATAGGCATAAAACTGGCGGCCTTCGTCAGACGATCTACAATCTCCCAAACTGAATCGTTTCCAGAGTCGAGCGAGGCAACCCGTGAACAAAGTCTGTGGAGATATCCTCGAACTTTCACTCGGTGATGGGCAACGACTTTAATAATCCTCCGGTGCTCTTACACGCCACCTTCACCTTCTGAAAAGCCTCACAGTATGTAACAAAATTATTGACAGCTTTCTTCATTCCTGGCCAAAACATGGTCTTCCGCAGGTCACTATACATCTTAGAAATCCTAAGATGCACCAAATACTTGGAGCAATGTGCTTCTCTCAATATATCTTCCCAGATTTCCCCGCCCTTGGGAATGTAGAGTCGGCCATGGAAATGAACGAGGTTGTCCTTTAGTGCATACTCTTCAGTAGTTCCATCTTCAATTTATAATACCCCGAGAGTAGATCCAACTTTGAAATCCAATGCGCTCCTACCAGCTGATCCAATAATTCATCGATCCGGGGTAGGGGATAGGTGTTTTGCACCATCAATTGGTTAAGTTCCTGATAGTCTACGCACAATCTTAAGGTTTCGTCCTTCTTCTTAACAAATAGAATAGGGCCTCCCCAAGGTGATGAACTGGGGTGAACGAACCTTGACTCCAGTAATTCTTGCAGTTGAACTCTAAACTCCGTGAGTTCCTTCTGGGCCATTCGTTAAGGGGTCCTAGTGATGGGCTTGGCACCCAGTACTAACTTAATTTTAAAGTCCACCTGTCTATGCGGGGGTAATCCTGACAATTTTTCAGCGAATACCTCAGGGAAATCCCTCACTATTCACACATCTTTCAAATCGAATGCCATCTATTTTAGTTCAAAACAGATCATATATACTTCATCCCCTCTCATATGGGCTTTTAAGGTCTGAATTGAAGATAATAACATGTGGGGTGCAAGTCTAATACCTTAAAAGATGTTCTCAGAGTCTTCATGCCTCAAGAAAATTTGTTTCTCTGCAAAATAAATCCTGGCGTGGTGCCAATCTAACCATGCCATGCCCAGAATGAGGTCGAATTCCGGCATTCTCAATACTGTTGCAGGGGTTTCAAAGAACATTACTCCGAGAAGTACCTCCAATTCACACTTTGCGGATGTAGTCATCTCAGAGCCATCCGGTAGGCATACTCTCCGAGCAATACCGGTGAAGTATTGCCCTCCTTCAAATTCTTTGACAAAATCTGCCGACACAAATGAGTGTGTGGCACCAGTATTGAATAGGGTGTAAGCTGGTTTCCCACCAACTATCACGGTGCCTAGGTACCAATTATACAGACTCAAACAAGACTTTTAATATATCTTAGACTATTTAAAGAGAAAATCTTATAACATAGTAATTAAATCACAACATACCGAAAATCATATCCTGGGTATTCCTCTCCTGCGCCATGTCCATCACAAACACCTGATCCCGAGCAGGTCTAAGATTCCTTTCTCGTGGTCCTCATCCTCGACCACACATATGTCCCTGACCTCATGGATCTTCCGGAGGAAGAGTAGGGGGAGCATTTCTAACAAGATGTGGGAAGAAGTGCTGGATGTGGCCTGGCTGATAGCATTAGAAGCAAACCCGCTCATGATACTCCCTGGGTTGCGGGTAGATCTATAATGGTTGAGGCAGTGTTTGCTGCGAGGCCGGACGCTCCATCCTAAAATTCTGACGGAAGCGACCCCCGTCTCTGTTGTTTCCTATCCCTCTATTATCATGCCTCCTTCTATAACTGGGACATGCCTCCATCACACCCATAGTGAGTCTCTTATTACTCCCCAAATTATCTGCCTCTAGCCTTTTTGCCATGTCGATGATCTCAGCCAAACTCGATTATGCTATAAATAAAAGGGCTTCCCTCATGGGATCCCGCAAGCCTTTGTAGAATCGCATAACATACCACTTGTCATTCAACTCGTATGCATCCGCAAACCTAGTGAGATGTTGAAATTCTCGTTGATATTTTGTAACTGTCTTGGATCCCTATTCCAGCTGTAGGAATCTTTCTTCAAGTTCATCTTAGGCAGTAGAAGGGATGATGTGCTCCAAGAAGGCTTCAGTAAACTCACTCCAACTAATCTTCGTGTACACCCGGCCTTGAAAGGTGGAGCCTATGAGGTACTTCCACAACCTCTTAGCGTGGGATTCCAATACTGATACGGCTAATGTCACAGCCATGTTGGCTGGACATCGGATTCCCACCATTAATTCATGCACTGAGTCGAGCCATTCCTCCGTATGCACGACTGACTCTGTCTCTTGATAGGAAGGTGGAGATAGACCAAAACATTTATAACTAATTAATGTTCGGGTCATGCTGTTGCATTTGAGCCTGTTGAGCCCTAAACATGTCCAAAATAGCCGTGAGCGTTTGTCCTAGATCCGACTATTGAAATTGAGTGGGTAAGGAAGGGGAGTGATTGCTCCCTTACTGGATCTACATTCGTCGGGATCTACACAAAATGTAAAAACCTATGGTCAGGTTGGCTACTCATAGGGTCATGATTGGACATACTTAGTGTGAATTACATATGAGCACACCACTTCTTCCGCTAAGTATGTTTGTCCCAAAACTGACTAATCAAATGGGGGTGGCACCATTGTTCAATGACTTATTTAGTTAAGGATCGTTGCAAGCTGATACCATTTTTAAGACCCCACTCCCGGAACACAAGACACGGCCTAGGGGAGTCCTATGCCCAGAACAACCACCTTGCGGTAGCACCAACACACGGGTCGACCTGTACAACAAGACACCTATCTTACCAGCTATAACCAATATCATCAGTGCCAACCCAACATAAGAATATAAATGAAATTCAAAATCCACAAAAGTATATAATGTCCAATAAGTACAACAAACAAAAGAAGCAACTAAGGCTTCTATAATATCAGAGGACATATGAAATTCCAAAAGGCTACAAACTGGGTCTCTCAAAAACTCACTTCAGTCACTGACGGTAGCGATGGTATCGTCACTTCACGCCCTATCTCCCTTGCCTGGCTGCCCTCCTGCAAGACCTATTATTGAGTTTCCTCCTAAAATGGAAAAAGTAGCAACCGTTAGTCATAAACACTAAGTGGCTATCACATCTGCTCCCCCAGCGACTCTTAGGCACCGGGCGGAGAAAATATGAGGTTACAATATAAGTATAAACACTTGTAAAAGTAGGTGGTATAAGGTTAATCAATATCAGAGTATCTATCAAAATATCAGAAGTAACTATAGTAAGTTATACTTGCAGTTCTACTATCAATAACAGTATACAAGTATGAGTAAATAATAGGAAGTAACTCAACTTATATGAATGCCCATACAGACATATAAGTTACGGATCGGCTTAACAGTAAAGTAACTCATCATATAACAGTGCCCATACAAACTTATATGATAAGGATCTTGTGTATGTAATGCAATGCAATGTTATAAATGACTTATGTTGACTCAGCCATGCTCGCACTCAAGCCATTGCTATGTTGACACAGACTTGTAGTTCCAACTTTTCAAGCAGGTAGCTAACCTCACAGGCATCATCCGTCATGGCCAGATAGTGTCACTAGAATGGGCTTTCCACTATTAGGCGGGCATCCACACTACCAAGCCTAGGCCTCTGTATTCCTCAATGCTAAGAACACAATAGCGGAGCTCACATGCGTACTATTGCTCAGAGGGGTCTAGGGTAGATGTGCTCCAAGAATACAGCCCAATTTGGCCTACCGGTATGGCACGGAAATGGTCTCGGGAATGAGCACCAAGGACACAGCCTAACCGTCCATATGGCACGAAAAGTGCCTTGTGAATGAGCACTGAGGACAGCCAAACCGTCCAAAGTCTATCTGCCAACTCCCGTCGGTGTGACGACTGGCGAGCTTGTAGACCTGCCCTGAAACTCAAAAGAGAGACGTGTGGCATTTTGATCCAAGTCTGGGATTTGGTAGAGGTGACATGGCCTGGGACACGGGCGTGTCCCAGGGGCGTGTCGTGCTCGGGTTCGGCATTGGTCATGTGGTAACCAAAATTTCAGTCGACGAGTGTCGAGCAGCGAATATGGCCTGAGACACGGGGGTGTCCCAGGCCGTGCCCTACTCGGGTTGTTATCCGAGTTGTGTCAGGGGAGAGAGACGGACTGAGCTCAGGGTATTTCGGGTCTAACACGGGCGATTCAAATTCGATACGGGCACGTCGAATACCTATGTTATCCTCAGGTGAATGTTGGACCTATGTCGGTGGAGGAACACACCCAGCTACACAGGCGTGTACTGGGTGACATGGGCGTGCCAATCCTGACATGGGCGTGTCGATTGCCCGTGTTCTTTTCGGGATGCGACGGTTTCGACGTCGAATGAGGCACACGACCCTGGACATGTGTGTGTCGCAAGCCGTGTTCGGCCCAGAAAGTTTATTTTCAGCGCGAATCGAGGCCGTTCGTTTCCTTATTTTGGGATATAACGGCTCAGGCCTCTCCATCCTAGGGTTAAGGCCGGGATTGGGGGTTTAAACCCTCACTTTTCATTGGCCTTTCTCTTCTAAATTCTAGAAAGAAGGGAGAGCAAGGAGGAATAAGGAATGAAGATTCGGTCGCTGGAGGATATTCGGAGTGCCAAATCGCAAACCGAGTCCAGATCTACGAAGGCGAGATCATCGCGGTGCTTTTCATCCGTGTAGATTTCCATTGGCGTGTCATGCTCGGGCTCATTATGCAATATCACTGATTCCAAATAACGGTCGTGACTACGACTTCACCCACAAAGCCTAATCAACTAGCAGAGCGGATTTCTAATGCAACATCATGTCAGGGACGGACACAGTCGACCCGGTGGCTCCTCTTGAACCATGGTAACCCAAACCCCTCTCATTTGAGAGATCCGGTGCTGAAATGCTTGAAAGAAAGCAAGAATAAAATGGATGTCATGCATGCATCCTAAAGACCGAGAGGAGAAGTGTCATTACCTTTAGATTCCTCTTACTTTTTATGGAAAACTTGATTTACATGGATGAAAGTGTGCGCCTTCAAGTCTTCTCCACGGATCTGGCCTTGGATCGACGATTGGAGCCCTGAAGCTTTATTTATGGCGGAAGATGCTCTTCCTCTTCCTCCAAACTCTCTCTCCCCAAAACCCTAACTTCAACTCTCAAATGAGAAGAAAATGAGGGGAAATAGTGTTTCAGCCCTACTTATGCCCCTTGGACAGAGTATCCTGGGCCATAGGATCAAAATCGAAGTGAAATCGGACGGTCAGAACATAGATCTACGGAACTACTTCCATCCTGTTCGGTCCATTGTTCCAAATGTCCCTGATTTGTAAGAATTCAAACAGGTCAATGTCACACACACCGACTGTATTTGATGTGTACTTGAGGTCATGAGTATAGGTTAGTTCATATCACATTGATTGAACAAGTGGACACAATACTTTGTTGCTGGACATAGCAAAAATCTACTAAGTCCATAGGCATTGAGTGGAGCAAGCTCATTCGATGCCAGAGGTAAGGATTAAATATTGTCTAGCTAGAAATCTACCTAAGTCCATAGGCGTTGAGTGAGGATATCTCACTCAACGCCATATAACAAATGGCGCTGAGTCTGTCTAAGCCTAACTATCAGATAGGCTGAAAATGTGGCTAAGTCCACAGGCGTTGAGTGTGGTATACTCACTCAACACCATACAGCTTTTAGTATTGAGTGTTGATGTGCCTGTCAAACTAGTAGTAAAACTTGGGTAAAATATTAAATAAGTCCACAAGCATTGAGTGTAGCTTACTCACTCAATTCCATGACAGAAAATCTATCTAAGTAGCAAGGCGTTGAGTGTAGCTTATGTAAGACCTCATTTTTTTCTTTCATAACAGGGTCTTATGCCAAGAATCGCCGTTTTACGGTGACACAAACACTCAGGAAGGTCATCACTACAAAACATCGATCCTGCCGACCATATCGATCACAGAAAAAAGTAGAAGTACAAATGAAACAAGTCCACAAAATCACCTCAAATATATATATAAGTGCAATTGTCCATAATGAGTACAAAGTATGAAATATGGTAGAAAAGAAAAGGGCTTAGGCCCGGTACATGTCTAATACAATAATCTCTCTCACAACTCACACATCTGGAGGAAGTAACTGAAAACCATCTTCGACCTGTCGCCATGTAGTAGTGGTTGCGTGCAGCAACTGCTCCTTATGTCCTACCTCCTTGTCCTGTCGGTGCTGATGCTCCTGCTCCTCGGTCCCCTAAAATGATGTGGTCCACCGACCATTAGTCATAAAGACTAAGCCACTATCATCCTCGCCTCTCCCCCGCGACTCCTAAGCACCATGCGGGGAGGATGAAAGCAGAGCACCACAAAGCAGGGTGGAACAAGCAGGTGAGAACTACCCTAGTAGTTGTATGAAAAAAAATTATAAAAGGAAAAGCAGGCTAGCAATTCTATAATGAAGAAGTAGTAATGTAAATAACTAAAGTAAAACAATAAGAACATGTAAAATAAACTATGAAATAAGTAACCATGACCTATAGGAATGCCCATACAAACCTATAGACCAAGGGATTGTTTTGCCCATTGTATAAAGAGTCTCATACCAATTAATACAATCGATGTCAAGGGTTATATGAAATGATTATGTTATGTCATGCAAGTATGCTATTATAAGATAATGCAAGTGCAACATACACACTGACACTGTGCAAATAGACCTTTAGTTCCCCTTTCTGGAGCCTAACCTCCCAGGATATCTCTGTAGTGGAAAATGGAAGTGGTGGGTTGGGCCTCGCCCACCTTTAAACCAGTATCAACACTACCAATCAGACCTATAGTACGCCTCAACGCTAGTGCACTAAGCGGAGCTCCTGCGTACTCTTGTCGGTTGATGCACAAGACTTTATTTGGCTAAGTGTTAAACCATACTTGCCGAGTCAATATATAGGTGTCGATGTGACGACTCTCCAATACCAAAGAACCACCACCTTTTTATTAATGCAAATTCAACATTAATACATTTTCCTCCCGAGCCAAAGCTCCCCAAACTATCCTGTCCATCACAAATATCTACCGAGCCTTCGGCTCGCCGGGCTAACCTGTCCGACACAAATATCTACCGAGTCATCGGCTTGCCGGGCAAACCTGCCCATCACCAAACCACCGAGCCTACCGCTCGTGAAACCCAAC
The DNA here is from genome assembly GCA_039513925.1 of Platanthera zijinensis. Taxonomy (NCBI): domain Eukaryota; kingdom Viridiplantae; phylum Streptophyta; class Magnoliopsida; order Asparagales; family Orchidaceae; genus Platanthera; species Platanthera zijinensis. The sequence goes on along the minus strand of CM077095.1, from coordinate 71,040,244 downwards.
CTAACTCCCACAACACTGGGGAGTGTGATTGTAAGTGTAATCTTAAAGTATTTCTAATTACTCTTGTATTCCATTTAGTCTTACGGCTTACGTTAACCTTGGACTGCCCAGGGCATTCCTCGTGAAGGGCTCTCGAGGGCACTAGGAATTACGATGGGTTGAAGCCCAAAGCTCACTTTCGCAAGGTACTTATTATCACTGGTATCTACTCATAAAAAACACCATTTTAAGTTAACCTAATCTAACCCTAGTGTGTTTGACTCTTTTTCTCCACAGGAGAGACGATCTTTCGTCGATCCCTAGCATCTCTTAACACTAGTCAATCCAACACCCTCCTCAGCATGACTCCTAATGAAGCCCTTTTTTTCACCTTACCAAATTAGTATATAATCAACCCAATTCCCTATGTCCATTCCACATGTTATCATAATTTTGCAGCTTTATTAAATGCAGACCAATCTAAGCTATATGATGTGTACATGACAGGAGGTACTTCAAACTTTTGTCCAAAATCCCTAAGATAATTATTGTGGTTCTACCATGCCACATTTAGCCCAAATTCAGAAACTTATAATTTTCCTAATTAATTTAGTATTTAATAAAATTTCCAAAATTTAGGTCATGGGTAATTTTGAACATGAAGTACTAGATTTACTTAGGTTATGACCATCCAAAAATTATGATCACTATATAATACCAAATTAATAGAGAATACAAAGTTTCGCAAACTTTCATAAAAGTATCAGCCCCTAAATAATTAATTCAAGATAAATAAAATAAATAGAATTAAAGAGAGAAGTACCTCAAAATATTATCCAAAAATTACACAAATATTACCAGGGCTTTAATATGATCTTAAATCATCACTGACTATGCTTCATAACATTCTAAGTTAATTTAACCATGATTTTATAAAAATCATCCTTAGGGGCAACATAAAGGTTATAACTAAAAGTATGAGCTAATTTCTTTCAAACATCCTACAATAATTTCCAAAGACTCATACTAATATAAAAACTCTTCTTCCAAAATTTCATAAGAATCCAAGGTCAAAATGTCCTTCAATATTTTCCTTAAAGGTATAGGCCAAAACTATCACTAATTGGTTTAAGTTGTGTTCCTAAGTCTAAATGTCCTCATATTCCTTCCTAGGGCTATTTACCATACTAAGATTACATGGACTAAAACCCAAGTCAATACATGGACATATCACACCATGTCATTCACAAACCCCCAAAGTTCAACCTTAGGGTTTGAACTAGGTTCCTTGGGAAAATCCACCCCAATCCATCTCAAACTCTATGAGAGGGTGATTTCATTGACCATGGAGCTCTGGACAAAGTCCCAACCACTTTGGGTGAGAATTGGCCCCTCTATGCCCCAAACACTCTTTTTCCCTAAATTACCCTTAAGGGACCAAACATTGGTCACACCAAAACCTGTCCAAATCAAACCCAATTGACCTGGAATTTTTACCATAGTCATTCCATGACCCTAAGAGACAGAGACCATAATTTTGGTGGGTTTAGATGTCATTATACCCCTTAAATAATTCATGCAAGGTTTATTAAATTTATACAAAAATGTTAGGAAAATATTTTCTAAAAATTCCCATTTTTGGATATATTATAGATATAGGTAAGAGTGACTCCTAACCCAAATTTCAAGACATTTGAGTGGCTGTATTGATGGGGCACTCAACTTAGTCTCTGGTCAAGCATATGCATAGGCTGCACCATTTTGAGTGTTGTAGTCAAACCACTTACCCAAATTTGTTGAAGTCAATTTTAAATTAAAGTACACTTCATGGATTACACTGTGCATGTTGGACACTTTTTAAGTTTCAGCCCCTAAGGGCCTTATTTTTCTGTTTCAAAAAAGTGCACAATAAAGGGGTTAAGTAAATCACTATACAATATTTATAAATATAATAAAATATGATAAACACTGTTTATCTTCCTCAAAACCTGAACAGAGTCGTAAAACACCATTTCCCTATAGCATTTCAAACGCTTAACGCCGGCCACCCGGTTACCTCCTTGGCCAGCCACCGCCACCACCACCTCCGTCGAGATGGTGGCTATCGTCCGGCGGTGGTTTGGCCGCTGGAGGTGGTTGTTTCCGGCAAACCCGCCGCCATGATTTTTCGGAAAAACTCCATTTTTTCTTACTTGGATCGGCTCATTTGAGCCCGATTTCTCAGGCTAATTTGATCTATGATACTAGCACAAGGGGAGAGGAGGATAAGTGGACCTTGTTTGGGGTTTGACGATGATGGCGGCGGCGGTCTGCCATGACGTTTTTCCCCTCCGGCGAGCTTGCTCGATTCCTCGATCCTCCTCCAAAATTATTGATCCAATACATTATTTTGACTACCAAGGATGTTTTGAAGGTGATGGGATGGTCAAATGTGGGAATGTGGGGGGGGGGGGTTGTATAGGGGGATTTATATTTTTTTTATGGAGGGGAGGTGAAGGGGTTGTTGGCCATGGTGGTTGGGCACCTCGATTGATGGTGGATGATGTGAAAATGATTTGAATCTCTTCCCAAGGGTCAGGAGGAATGAATGGAGGCTTGGGGAGGTTAATGGGGTGGTTCATGGTCTCCGTCCATAACTCCTCACTTTCTTTTCCTCTTTCTCTCTCCTCCATTAAGGGGAAAACTCTCGTTTTCTCTCTCCTAGTCACCCCCTCCGAAATTTAGGTGGCATTACACATAAATATCAGCCTCCTAATGTTAATGGGCCACTCAAATTGAGCTTAGCCAAAGTGGCTTGGGCTTGGTTTGGTTATTTAGGCTAGTTTGACCTATTTTAGGGTTGAGTTGACTTTTGTCAATTTGACCTTTTGGGTTGACCCCAATGGGGCCTTAGTAACCCCTCCTAAGGTCTAGGGAGACTTAGGAAGGGTTGATTTAACACCTTGGTGGTCACTTGACCGTTATTTAGGGCACTTTGACCACTTTAGGGTTTAAGTTTACTTTGGTTAAGTTGACCACTTTGATTACCCCAAATGGGTCCTTAGTGCCCCCAATGAACCTCCTAAAGGGCTAGGGATGTTATGGTGGGGGTCAAAGAGACAAGGTGAGACCTTAAAGTCAAACTCTAGGTTAGGTAATTGGAATGTATTATTTGCAGACCATGGTGAACTCACCTTCATTCCTAGATTCACTTGGTTTTCTTGGGCTTCCTAAGGTTTTGTCATGACCTAGTAATGAAGAAATCACTCCTAGGGGTCTAGTTGTTTAAAGAATGTTACAAATCCCAATAAACAAAAATAATAATTTCATCCCCGAAATTCAGGTTAGGCTGCGAGGTTTCTACTGAAAGTAACTGTATGTAACATCCCTCAGAAATTGAAGTTATACTTGATGCAAAGAGCTCTAGGAACTTTTGCTGTATCAGATCTACTATATCCCTGGTATGCTCCTCCTGTCCATGATTTTCTCACATGATCTTTACCACAGGAACCTTATCGTGCCGCAAGACTCGCATTACCGTATCATCTATCTTGTCCGACTCTAAGCAGACCGATCGATCAGAAGCTGCCGAGCCACATATACTAATAACCTGCTGCTCCGGCCATAGTAGAGCCTTCCTAAGAGAGGAGACGTAGAAGATGTCGTGAAAACCCACTAACTCCTGCAGTAGCTCGTGTCTGTAAGATAATGGGTCGATCCACTCCAGGATCCTGTAGGGCCCCGTATTCCTTAGATCGAGCTTCTTCCGCCCGCGTACCCGCGAGACTCCATGCATCAGACTTTTATTTAGGAACCCATGGTCTCCATCCAGAAAATCCACTTGACAATGCCATGTATGGTAATACTTGGCCGGTCTGCTCTAGGCCTCCAGCATCCTATCTCGAATAAGTCTCACCTAGGTATGTTTGTCCTCCACAAATTCCGAGCCGTCTACTTTTGGATCCTTATCTTAGATCCAAGACGATGGAGCCCTGCACCTCAATCCTTCTGAGGGTGGAGAGTGGTGCTTAATGTTGACCGAGAGCCTATATAAGCCTGAACTGATCTTCTTTCCTTAGACATAAACTGTTCATCCTGATCCGACACGATCATCTTGAGCACACCATGATAACAGACAAACTTCTCACAGATCTCATGAAACACCAACAGGAGCTTTCTTCCGGATTAGGGTGACCCCAGCTACTTCGGTCAATCTATCCTCGATGTTGCAATAAAAATTATGCCCGGAGTGGGGATGTGGTAACCTGTATGTGAAATTCATAATTATACCCTCGAACTTCCTCTCTAACTCGGGCAGTGACTGTAGTTGTTCCCCAAAAACCTTTACACATGTCCTTAACCAGCCGACAACCTCACCGTGCATCCTTAAATCTAGGACGTCTTTCTTTATTCCGGGGAAATATACGTTCTGGTAAAAAAATTCTCTTCCGGTGATTTGAGTTCTCGTTTGTAAGTGTAGACAATGACTCTATAAATATTTTCTATACGATCATGTTCTTATTCCTTCAAGTACGCCCGAGTAATCAATCAATTCAACTTTACGAGTCATATCTAAGGTCTACGTCTTTCAATATATTGTCTGCTAACTTCTTGCAGTTTCCTAGAGTCATCATACTTCTGATGTTACAACATAGCGATTTAATCTTATCTTCTCAAATATCCTAAATTTTGTTACCCGTCATCTAATCTCACGTGATATCTTGTAATAGTTAGATCTCGTAATTACTCCTCCTTATTACCATGACATTTTCCTGGTAATGCTACAGATCATTATTTCAAACACGCTTTTACAAAATCTTATCTTCGCTCGAATAATGTCGAATAAGATCAACTTCAATCTCACTATGTTTATGATACCACATTTTCTAAAATAGATCTAAAGGAACCAAACTCAATAACTAATTTGCCCAATAAACAAAAGACAAGCCCCCAATAAATAAAAGATAAGCCCTACCTACCTTGGGCTAAGTATCTTCGATATTACCATTTTATATTCGGGCTAGATATGCCCACAATCCTTAGGGCATGCAACCTTAGACTTGGGATTCCATCCTTAAACTTGTTGATATACTCCACACCTTTAAACTCTCCAGGTTAATATTTACAACCACTTTCTTACGGTCAACATGTGATACTATCCCAAATGGGTTTCTTCTGAACCTGAATTCTTATTCGACCCTTTGTATTTTGTATGATGGTTGTCTAATCCTAATCGTTCCATCGATATTAGGGTCAAGTCTATGAGTCCCCTACTATTTCGTTAATGGATTGTAGGCCTCAATTCTCCTTAAGTTAGTCCTATTAGTTTAGGTAACAGGTGATAGTACTACTTGATGAGTAAAGTACGGTCATCAGAGTTTAAGTCTTAAGTACCTTCTTTCACGTTAGACTCTTCCTCTAGTCATTTCGGGTGTCCTCCTACCATAACTGAATTTATTCCTAGGGTCAATTTTGACAAGGATACGCTAGGAATCGTCTTAGTAAGTCAAGTTTCCTAGTTGGGTTGGCCTAACTCATTGATATATGGACTATATATTGTGATTTTCACACATGGGCACACCACAACTTCCTCTGCTTAGTTTATCACCAAACTAATGCTCATGCGGGGTGACCCAGTATTTTGTGGACTTCTTGTCTTTATGATCGAGGTATCCTCTGATACCAGTTTGTAATACCCCAAGTTTTTTGCTTTCACAACCGGGTCTTATGCCCAAAATTGCCGTTTTACGGTGACACCAACACTCAGGGAGGTCGTCACTACAAAACGCCGATCCTGTCGGCCATATCGATCACAAAAGAAAGTAGAAGTAAAAATGAAACAAGTCCACAAAATAACCACACATATATATATATATATATATATATATATATATATATATATATATATATAAGTGTTATAGTCCATAATGAGTACAAAGTATGAAATATGGTAGTGTTGGGTATTGCATCCACAATAACCCAGATTTGCAAGAAGTCACTCTTGAACTAAGATGAATTAAGTTGTATTTTATCTTCAATTTTAGTTATGTGTTTGCAGGACTCTATTGGTAAGTGTAGAACAATATCAGTCTACAGTGGGTGATAAAAAACAGGACCATACAATGTAATTCCTCATTGTGTGATCCAAGGTATTGACTCATGTATAGCCTCTCTATTGGGATACACTTCATATTCAAGCACTTGAATCAATGGATGAAGTGTTGGTGATGATTGGATTCAAGAAGGAAAACTTTCTAGAAGTCAAAAATTCTCTAAGTCCATTAGTCGAGTAAACGGTTAGTTCTCGAGTAGTATAAGTAAAAGTTCTCAAGTAATTAGTCTTATTACTTGAGTACAAAATTTAGTTCTCGAATAGTATTACTTTAGTTCTCAAGTAACTAGGTTTAGCACTCGAGTAGACTTTATCTCTACCTCTCGAGTATTCAGATTTTTTTCTCAGGAAATTTCTAAGTATAGTTCTCGAGAAGTTCCTTTTCTCTCGAGAAATCCTATACCTTATTCTCGAGAAGTTCCTTTTCTCTCAAGAAATCATTTCTTGTTCTCGAGTAACTTTCCTCCAGAATCAGAAATATTTTTCTAAGTCTTAATTCTCGAGAAGTATCATTTTACTTCTCGAGTAGATTTCTAGTTCTCGAGTAATTCCTTTGTACTCGAGAAATAATTCTTCTTTCTCGAATACTTTGTAACGCCCCAAAAATTGTAAATGAGCCGGTCGCGTCCTAAGGAATTTTTGGTGCCTTTATAGGGCTACACGGCCTGGGACACAGGCGTGTCTATGGCCGTGTCCTTCTGTGTTGGCTGGGCTGTGTCCAAGAAAAGACACGGCAGGAAACACGATTTTGAACAGTAGTGATACTGGCATGTAGGGGGTGACACGGGCGTTTCCTCACCCGTGCCACCACCCGTGTTCTTCTCGGGTTGAAACCCTAGTTATGTTGTCAGGAGTGCACGGACGGGTTATACGGGCGTGTACTATATGACACAGGAGTGTCAGATTCGACACGGGTTTATGGCTACCCGTGTCCATCAAGGTACGTGACGGTTGGCGTGGCGGTTATGCGTGACACGCTGCTGGTCACGAGCGTGTCGATGAACCGACACGGGCGTGTCAGGTTGAGACATGGGTGTGTCTAGACCCGTGTCCTGCTCTGGATCGACGACTTCATATGCAAAGCCGTGTTCGGCTTTTTTTAGTGACTTTTTGGCTGGATCTGAGCTGTTCGCTTTCTTTAAATTAGATCTGACGGCTTAGGATTAATCCTCCTTCCTTAAGGACGGGAGTGGGGGTTAAACTCCTCATTTTCTTTTAGCCTTTCTCTTTCTTAAGCCTTAGAGAGATGATAAACGAAGGAAGAAGGAGGAGGAGGATCCCAGCCATCGGCGGAGCATCGGAGTACCGAATCGAAAATCGAGACCGGATCCGCGGAGCATTCTCGTTACGAAGCTTTCCATCCGGCTAGTTTCTCATGGCGCCAAAACGGACTTCAAGAAAAATGATTCTCAACTTGGACAAGTGAAGTCCTCTTCCTATCTGCATGGGAAACCCTCTCCCGCGAGTGTGCGGTGAGTGCGCGGTGTTCCTTGGGGTAGATATGTGAAGTCCCCCTTGTTTAGAGTCCGGAATCGAAGTACGGGCATAGGCATTGTGTGTGAAACCTTCCCGGACGTGTTTGTCTGGATCGGTGATGTTGCATTGCGCATTGATTGTCGGAGAAGACTCCGTATTGTGTTGTTCTTCGAGTTTTCTACACGGTAGATTGCAACAGGGAGCCTTGGCGATTAACTCTAAGGTGCACCCGAAAACTGGGCAGAAACGCATTCCTGCCAACTAGGTGGACTGGGGCCAACCTTGTATAATTGGGATTGTATGTGCGAGGCCTATCTCAAGGAGACATGTAGGGTCTTTCTTTGGAAAACGGTGAGCCCATGGGGTTCAGAATTATTAGGCTAGGGAGCCGAACAGGAAAGGCAAAACTGACCCGCGCCCTGCAGGTTTGGCCATGAGTACTACGGTATTCAGAGACAGTCGGGAGACTTTAGCAATGGGAAATGGTGGAGCTATACCTGCGTTATGTGGACTATGACATGAGAGTAGCGGAAATTGGCTCTCGTCGGTGGCATAATGAGAGTCTCAGGCCAGGGGCCGTAAAGACTGAAATGCTCAAAGTAATCCATCAAGTCAAGGACCTCTGAACGGAGGTGGTATCCGGGAAGTCCGGTACACCGTCAATGTGCCCTGAGTACACAGGGTTGTCGGCTGTGTCAGCCTCTACCTGTGGTGAACTGTGCTAAGTTGTACTTTCACTAGGATTTTTGAATGGTAGTGAAGCCACAAAATTGACCAGATTCACTGAGAATGTGCCCTGAGTGCACGGGTGTTGGGCCGAGCGAGCCTAAACCTGTGGCGAAATATACTTATGCACTTAATTGTTTAGCTGGGCTAATGAAATGCAGGGAAGGAGCTCCGTCGTCCCGAATAAGGGGCGGGGTCATTATAATTTTGTCAGCTTTAGCTGACCGTTGCTTTGTTTGCCACCATACGGTGGAATGTTGCTTGCAGGTGCGGCGGAACAAAGTACCAAATAGCGGGCTGAAGCCCAAGCTGCTGTGCTGGCCCTCGAAGGCCAAATTGAACTGTTGTTTTATTTCTGTCAAGTGTGGCTGGCCTGCGAGCCGATGTCTTTAAAACACTCTGTTGTTAAGTGAACAATTATAAGGCCATAAGACCAAGTACTTTTGTGTATTTTTGTATTTCATTCCTATTGTGGTTGGTGGACATTCATGATAAATGTTATTTGTTATTGGGTTCTTTCAACTTCTTAAAAGCTTTCGCTAGCTTCTCTGTGTAGGATGTTTGAGTTTGGGAGAATGGTTTCATTCTGTAACCCTTCGATCTGTCTGTAGTATATGGTGTTTGGCGCCAGCCAGACCTACTGTTATATACCATGCGATGGTAGGGGTGTTACAATTTAGTATCAGACTACCGGTTCCAGTCTTGCTTATTGGAATTCGTGGGCGAATTATTTTAAGGGGTGTTGAGCACACGTATGTGCGCCATTGTTATAACATAAAAAAAACCATGAATGTCCACTTAGGAATGAAAATACACTTGTTTTTGAGTAACCTGAGTGTTCCAATGATTGCTTTTAGCAATTTTTATGTCGACTAATCGATAGTTATGCTTTATAGGGGACTACAAGTGGTGCGATGCAGTCGCAAGGTCAGCACTCCATAGAGAGTAATGCACTTAACAGCGTGCCTGAGACCCTGCTTTCTGTTGAAACCATAAGAAGGATAGTTGAAGTGGTGTTCACGGTGACTAAAGCACAACTTGGAGGGCAAGTGCAGCCCCTTGTCCCAGAGGTGACTTCAACACCGAGTGGTGTGATGGAACAACTGTCATGTATAAGAACTTTGGATAAGCAGTTGAACATGCTTTTGGTGCAGGGTACGCACTTAGTTGAGGAGTATTTGCAGGCATTTCTTATCATAAGGCGCTACCCAAGGTTTGATTTGGAGAACGGGCAGACTATAGTTAATAGATTCTACAACGGTCTGCGTGATTAACTACGACTGCTACTTGTAGGACCAAAGTTACATGGATTCCGAGCGTTAGTGGAGTCGGCTAGTGCTTTGGAAGCAGATATGGCCAGAACCAACCATACGTCAGTGCGCAGGTTACCAAACTCCCTAGGTCCTGAAAAGCTTGTACACTGAAAGAGGAGTAAAGTGAAGCCTGGCGTATCTACTAGTCAAAACTCCATATTACTGTTATAAATGTGGAAGGTTTTGTCACTTTGCCCGAGATTGACGTTAAGACGATCAGGGGATAGAGAAAGCTATGAAGGGAGTCCAAGAGAAGAAAGACTCTAGTGCTGAGAAGAGAGAGATCAGGGCGCTACCCACCTCGAAGTTCGGTTTATTGCCTTGGAGCACATCGGTCCTCTTGTTAAAAGAGGGTGAAAGCTTACAACTATGTAATGGTTGCTAGAAGTTGATTAAGTTAACTGGAAAAGATTAAGTATCCAACCCAAGGAGTGATTATCTGTTCAATCAACTCAATGGGTCAAGTGTGTACTCAAGTTGAATCTGAAATCCAGATAGTATTATTCGTCGCTAAGGGAAAGTGATATTCCCAAAACGGCGTTCAACACACGATATGGGCATTTTGGGTTCATCGTTATGCCGCTTGTGCTGACAAATGTGTCGTCCGTGTTATGGATTTGAGGTATAGGGCATTCAGTGAGTACCTGAACCAGTTCGTGATAACCTTTATCGACGACTTACTGGTATACTTTTGGTATGAGGGTGATCATTCCAAGCATCTGGACTCGATATTGGAGACATTAAGGAGAAATCAGTTGTATGCCAAATTCTCCAAGTGCGACGGCACATTACCCTCAGTTGCGTTTCTTGGTCGTCTTGAGTGGAGAAAGTGTCGTGGTGGACCCGTCAAAGATATTTGCGATACGTGAGTTTCTTATGTAATCTATGTTGGCGAAAAGTCCGAAGTTTATAAGACTAGCCAGCTAGTACAGACGCTTCATAGAGAACCTCTAGCGGATAACATTATCCCTCACGACTTTGGCGAAGAAAGATCAAAAGTTTGTGTGGTCGCTGGAGTGCGCGCAATCATTCGAAGAGCTGAAAAGTCGGTTGACCTCAGCAATTATTCAACATTCACCGAGTAGGACTGAAGAAGTTGAGATTTACAGCGATGCTTGGGGCAGTCACTTGTATGGTGTTCTGCTCCAGCGTGGGAGTGTAATAACATTTAGCTCGTGTTAATTGGAGGTACGCGAGAGGATTTATCTGGTCCATGATTTGGAGTTAGCGGTCGTGATATTCTCCCTGAAGATATAAAGGCGCTACCTAAACGGTGGGAAGGTCGGCACCTAAATCGATCTCAGGAGCCTGAAGTACTTATTGGATAAAAAGGATTTAAACTTGTGGCAGCGGAGGTGGATGGATTTATTGGGGAACAACACCTTCGACATACATTTTGGCACCAATTTATGAAATATTGGAAATCTCTTCCATGGACAAACAGATCACGGATGATGCTTTTGATAGGTCAAATCCCCAATATGGATTTCGAAGATGGACTGTTGTGGAAGGAAAGTCGTCTGTGCTCCCCAAGTGTGGAGAGTTAGAGACAGGACTTGATGTACGAGGCTCATTATACCAAGTACTAAATTCACCCGAGGTGCGCAAAATGTTTAGAGGTTTGAAGAGGTTATTCTGATGGCCCGGATTGAAAAAGGATGATCCGGTGGAAAAGTTAGCCAAATTCTACATCGATCACATTGTTCGGTTGTATGGTGCACCCCGCAATATTGTAAGTAACTGAGATGAATGCTTCACGTCCAACGATACCAGGCTGGTGCATAAATTGTAGGGAACTAAGCTAAGCTTCAGATGGTCCACCACACACAAACGGATGTTCAGACTGAATGGGCCAGCAAATGATGGAAGACATACTTCACATGTGCATCTTTGATTATTAAAGATAGTGGAAAGATATCATGTACATAGTGGAGTTTGTGTATAACAACCGCTACCAGGTGAGTAAACAAATGATGCCTGTCGAGACCTGGTATGGGAGAAAAATGTCACACGCCGTCGTCTTGGTTTGAGACGGGTGAGTTGATGTTATACAAATGACAGATAGTGGAATACGCCACTTCAACGGTACATACAGTTCAGGAATGGTTGCAGATCGATCACAACGGATAGGCAGAATACATAACGCCAAAGTATAGGAACGTGGAGTTCGCTGTTACCGATTGAGCATTGTTGAAAATCAAGGCATTCAATAGTGTCTCGCGAGCTCGATGCCTAAGGAGGCTGAGTCCGAGGTACCTTGGACCGTTTGAGCTCCTGGAGCGGAGTGGTAAAGCTGGGTATTGACTGAAGTTGTAAGTGAACTTGAGTGGACTACATGTTATGTTCCATATATCGGGATTGCGAAAAGCAGTGCTAGAGCCTTTGCATATGGTTTCGATCGGTCAGGTGCCGTTTGATTATGGGATGACGACGGAGGTCAAGCATATATGTATTGAAGACTTGAAGTCACACGACGCCTCAATAAGAAGTTTACGCATGGTTAAAGTCCGTGGAAATAATTGGGGTCCAGAAGATCTTTCATGGGATTTAGAGCAGATTATTTTGGAGGAATACCCCGAGTTATTTTGTTTGGGTAAATATTAGGTTGTGTATCATTATATAACTTCGTGGGCGAAATTCTTTAAGGGGTGGGGGGAGATTTGTAATGCCTCGAAAATTGTAAACAAGTCGGTCGCGTCCGAAGGAATTTTTGGTGCCTTTATAGGGCTACACGGCCTGGGACATAGGCGTGTCTATGGCCGTGTCCTTTTTTATTGGTTGGGGTGTGTCCAGGAAAAGACACGGCAGGAAACACGGTTTTGAACAGTAGTGACATGGGCATGTCAGGGGTGACACGGGCGTGTCCTCACCCGTGCCACCACCCGTGTTCTTCTCGGGTCCAAACCCTGGGTGTGTTGTCAGGAGTGCACAGATGGGTTACACGGGCGTGTACTGTATGACACGGGCATGTCAGATTCGGCACAGGCGTGTGGCCACCCGTGTCCATCAAGGTACATGACGGTTGGCGTGGCAGTTATGCGTGACACGCCCCTGGTCACGGGCGTGTCGATGACCCGACATGGGCATATCAGGTTGAGACACGGACGTGTATCGACCCGTGTCCTGCTCTTGATCAACGACTTCGTGTGCAAATCCGTGTTCGGCTTATTTTAGTGACTTTTTGGCTGGATCCAAGCCGTTTGTTTTTTTAAATCAGATCTGACAGCTTAGGATTAATCCTCCTTCCTTAAGGCCGGGAGTGGGAGTTAAACTCCTCATTTTCTTTTGGCCTTTCTCTTTCTTAAGTCTTAGAGAGAGGAGAAAGCAAGGAAGAAGGAGGAGGAGGATCCCAGCCACCGGCGGAGCATCGGAGTACAGAATCGAAAATCGAGACCGGATCCGCGGAGGCATTTTCGTTACGAAGCTTTCCTTCCGGCTAGTTTCTCGTGGCGCCAAAACGGACTCAAGGGTAACGATTCTCAACTTGGACATGTGAAGCCCTCCTCCTTTCTGCATGGGAAACCCGCTCCCGCGAGTGTGCGGTGAGTGCGCAGTGTTCCTTGGGGTAGATATGTGAAGTCCCCCTTGTTTAGAGTCTGGAATCGAAGTACGGGCATAGGCATTTTGTGTGAAGCCTACCCGGATGTGTTTATCTGGATCAGTGATGTTTCATTATGCATTGATTGTCAGAGAAGACTCCGTATTGTGTTGTTCTTTGGGTTTTCTACACGGTAGATTGCAACAGGGAGCCTTGGCGATTAACTCTAAGGTACACCCGAAAACTAGGCAGAAACGCATTCCTGTCAACTAGGTGGACTGGGGCCAACCTTGTATAATTGGGATTGTATGTGCGAGGCCTATCTCAAGGAGACATGTAGGGTCTTTCTTTGGAAAACGGTGAGCCCATGGGGTTCAGAATTATTAGGCTAGGGAGCCGAACAGGAAAGGCAAAACTGACCCGCGCCCTGCAATTTTGGCCATGAGTACTACGGTATTTAGAGACAGTCGGGAGACTTTACCAATGGGAAATGGTGGAGCTGTACCTGCGTTATGTGGACTATGACATGAGAGTAGCGGAAATTGGCTCTCGTCGGTGGCATAATGAGAGTCTCAGGCCAGGGGCCGTAAAGACTGAAATGCTCAAAGTAATCCGTCAAGTCAAGGACCTCTGAACGGAGGTGGTATCCGGGAAGTCCGGTACACCGTCAATGTGCCCTGAGTACACAGGGTTGGCGACCGTGTCAGCCTCCACCTGTGGTGAACTGTGCTAAGTTATACTTTCACAAGGATTTTTGGATGGTAGTGAAGCCAAGGAATTGACCGGATTCACTGAGAATGTGCCATGAGTGCACGCAGTGTTGGGCCGAGCGAGCCTACACCTGCGGCGAAATATACTTATGCACTTAATTGTTTTGCTAGGCTAATGAAATGCAGGGAAGGAGCTCCGCCGTCCCGAATAAGGGGCGGGGTTGTTATAATTTGGTCAGCTTTAGCTGACCATTGCTTTGTTTGCCACCGTACGGTGGAATGTCGCTTGCAGGTGCGGAGGAACCAAATACCTAATAGCAGGCTGAAGCCAAAGCTGTTGTGCTGGCCCTCGAAGTCCAAAGTGAACTGTGGTTTTTATTTCTGTCATGTGTGGCCGGCCTGCGACCCGATGTCTTCAAAACACTCTGTTGTTAAGTGAAAATTTGTAAGGCCATAAGGCCAAGTACTTTTGTGTATTTTGGTATTTCATTCCTATTGTGGTTGGTGGACATTCATGATAAATGTTATTTGTTATTGGGTTCTTTCAACTACTTAAAAGCTTCCGCTAGCTGCTCTGTATAGGACGTTTGTGTTTGGGAGAATGGTTTCATTCTGTAACCCTTCAGTCTGTTTGTAGTATATGGCGTCGGGCCCCGGCCGAACCTACTGCTATATACCATGCGACAGGTAGGGGTGTTACATACTTTCTGTTATACTTCCTCTCGAGTAATTCAAATTTACTTCTCGAGAACCCATCTTGTACTCGAGTAATTCAAATTGACTTCTCCAGAACCCATCTTGTACTCGAGTAATACATTCTTCTTCTCGAGTAATTTCAGAAATCCTTTCTCGAGTAATCTTCATTCCTATTCTCGAGTAATAAACTTTACTTCTCGAGAAATACTTCTTCACTCGAGAAATGGAACTCAGTTTTGTAGAATTTCTGTTAAGTCCAGAATTGACGGGATTTTCAATCCACAAGATGTGATTGGTCCACGTGTACATCATTAAGATTAATTATGATCGTTCAAGTGATCTTATATACGGTCTTGTCAATCGACTAACGCTAACAAGATGGATTTTCATGCCATCATAATGTTTCTAAGTTCTCTGAATCACTCTCTCTCTCTCTCTCTCCAAAACGAAAGCCGCCGATTCCGCTGATCTTCATCGTGCAAGAGCTAGGGTTTTCGATTCAAAGGATTAAGACAAAGATTGATTTTAATATCGTGAATGTTTTTCGTTCTCCATCATCGTTCCGATCGGGTGAAATCAAAAGAAGTCTTTAGATCTCTTTGTTGTCGTGAGTTCTTCTTCAATAAATCTGACAGAGCCGCAATTTATAAAGAAGAAGATTTAGCCAGATTGTTTCAAGATTTGAAGATCAATTGTTTTTATTTTAAATATTATTTCTATTCAATTCTTGTAGGAGATTTCTCTCTGTGTTGTAGGAAGTTTTATCTTCTGAGTGTAGATCCGTTTGGATCGAGATTGTCGGAACTTGGTTCCGAGGCGTAGGATTGGTTTTCAATCCGAGATAGTGGAGTAGTCGAGTCTAGTTATTTGTTAGATCAGTGAGGGAAAGTGGATATACCCAAGGTTGGGGAACCACTATAAATCTTTTGTCGTCTGTGATTGCTTGGTTAATTTGTGTGCATAATTGCTAAATTTTTATTCAGCAAAAAGACGCACAACTCACTGATGACTACTTTTAGTCATCGTTTTTGGGGTAATTTAGTAGCCTAAATTCCTAAGTTTATTTATAATTTTGTTTATTTTATGTCTGTTTTGTTTTATTTCTCGTTTAATGTCTTTTATGTTATGATATTATAATTTCTAACTTTATTATGTGTTTTGTTTTGTTTGGTTTTAATGTTTAATATGTTTGTTGTTTATTTTTATGTTTTGTTAATTGTCTTATTTAATGTCTTATTATTGTTATGTTTAGTCTTATTAAATTTTATTACATTATGTGGTGTTTAGTTTATTTGTTATAATTATTATGTTCAATGTTAATGAATAATATTATGCGTCTAATGTTTTGTTTGTTATATTTTGTAGGTTCAAGCCTATTGGAGTAGCCCGGCCACCTCTCTCTCCCTCCTCCATTTGGAGCAGCCCTCCTACCCGAGCACTTACAAGCAATAAGAAGCCCATGGAGCAGCCCTTCACAAGCCTACAAACAAGCCCAAACCCGAGCCCACTTACTCATGCAAGCACCTCATGTATTGTCTCTCCCCTCCTTATTAATTTCTCCATGCATGCACCTTTCCAATTCATGCATCTTCTACCTATGGCCGGCCCTCTCTCTCTCCACCTTTTATTGTTTTCTTTTTCTCTTTATTCCACATTCATCCCCCTTCTATTTTTAATATTTTCTATTTTTATTTCCCTAAATGAAATGCATGCATTTAGCCATTCTCTCTCCCATCATTAAAACTCATGCATGAACCCTCTCCACCAAGCATGGCCGACCACCCCCTTGTCTCCCCTCATTCTAGATCCTTCTCCCTCCCCTATAAAAAGGACCCCATCCCTCAAGCTTTTGGAAGAAAGTAGTTTTGGGTTTTAGGTTTTGTCTAATTAGTTTTTGCAAGTAGTTTTAGTTGGAAGTAGTTTTGGTAGAGTGCTAGTTCAAGAGTGTTTCTTTCCTTGTTGTAGTTCCTTTTATTGTAATTTTTCCTTTAGTAGAATACTTTTGTCTTGTTCTTATTTTGTGTACCTCTTTTATTAAGCAATGCAAATGAAATCTTTTTCTTTTAATATCATGGTTTCCCTTTCTATTATGCTTAGCTAATTTAATTTTGTGCCCGATCGCGATGAACTTTGCGATGAAATAACCCATCTTTTATTTTATGTTTGCAATTGTATTTTTCTATTTTTGATCCGACCTTGAATTTTTTCGTATCGACTCCGTATTTCTAGTATACGGTAGTAGATTCCGGTCTCATATTTGAGTAGCCGAGAGGCTCGTGAATATGAAAGATCACTCAAGGAAGGAAGGAGTTGAACGCAACCCTAGAGATATGATGACGTAAATCCTCTGGATTGGAGTCAAATCAAATTGTACGGGTCACTTCGGTAATGCGACTTTAGGCCATTTTCACTTGTAAAGAGATTTCGGTCAGAACGTCTATAAGTTAGGGGATTTAATGCTCTAGCGAGATTACTTCCTAATATTAGATCCGTCACGGTCTTAATAGTAATTCAAATGCTAAACTAATTTATTTCGTTATTTTATTTCAAAGTGAATCGTCGATCGAGCACTCTTTCGCAATATTTTATTTCTCTTTTAACTAAGTTTATTTTATTTTATTTTCAAAACTCATCAATCGTTCGGTAGGATAATAGAGTCGTTGTGAGTAAATTGTACTTGTCTGCCCCGAGTTTTTATACGACCTTCATTTATTTATATCACTATACTATAAAACGATAGGTACACTTGCCTATTCGTATTGTAGTCCGTGAGACGATTTTCACCCATAACTCACCTATTCACTCCCCTCTAGGTGATTTAGGTAGACAATTGAACTCATTCAATTGGTATTAGAGGGAGTTTTATCACTAAAAGATTGACACCTTGATCAATTCCTTCTCTAGTTGTCTCTTGATATCTTCCAAGTATGGAAAGGCTAAAGATTTTGCCAAGCTTCCTTTGTGCACAAAGAATAACTTTCCCATATGGAAAGAAAGGATTAAATTTTTCATGGAAGCTGTGGATCCCAAGATCTTCATGATTCGTGAAGAAGGTCCTTACATTACCATGACTACCTCCACAATGGATCCAACAAAGCAAGTTCCAAAGAAATTGATGGATCTAGATAAAGACGAGATTGCACTTGTCTCCTTGGACAAGAAGCTAAGAATATAATAGCAAGTGCAGTCGATGACTCAATGCTGTAGAACTTGATCTACTGCCAATCTGCTAAGGAGATGTGGCAGTCCATTGTCACTTTGATGGAAGGAACAGAAGAAGTAAGGGATGATAGAAGATCCCTCCTGAATCATAAATACGAAGCCTTCCAGTAAGGACCTAAAGATACCATTGTTGATACATTCGAGAATTTCTTCAAGATAGTAAACAACCTAAGAGTGTATGGCCGGGTCTTCACAAATGGGGAGCTAAATGACAAGTTTCTGAGGTCACTCGCAGAGGAATGGGACAACAAAGTTTGTGTCATCTGGGAATTTGGCAAACTAGCTGATACAGACCCTCAGAATCTATTTTGCAAGTTGATGTCCTATGAACTACAGTTAAACTCCAGAAAGGCTGAAGAAGAGAAAAGTCGATTCTCTTCAAAAGAAAAGTTTGTTGCTTTAAAGGCAGACAGTTCAAGGAAGGGAAAAGCTGCCTCACCTGCACCTGCTCCAAAAGAAAGTGAAGTGGAGTCATCTGAGCCAAATACTTCAGGCTCAGAGCTATCTGAAGGAGAGTTCTCACTGCTCTCAAGACAGTTCAAGAAATTCTTGAACAAGAAGAAGCATTCGAGAGGCAAGGATGCCTCACACAAAATATCACAACATGACGGTGATCGACGAAAGAAAGGCTCAAGTAGCCATGACAGGTCTAATTCTAAACCCAACAAACATATTTCGACTGACATAGTTTATTATTATTGTAACAAGCCAGGTCATATTATTGCTAATTTCCCCCACAAGAAAAGGGAGGGTGGCAAGAGAGGGGAAAAGAAGTCCTCATACAACAAGAAGAGGATAGATAAGAGCCAGAAAGCCAAGAAGGGAAAAACTCTCAGTGACTCTGACTCAACTGAGTCGAGTGAAGAAGAAGAAGCTACTTTGGGCTTATGGCTCAAATAGATGATGAACAAGAACCCCAGTTTACTGGGGAGGTATACTCTCACACTCCTCTTTCATAATCCAAAGCTTCTGAGCATGATAATGAGGAAAGCTCTTCTGATGATGAGTTTGAACTCATGGCCCAGTATAAAGAGTTAATCAAGGCTTACGACAAATGTCGACGAGTCGTGAACACTCAAGATAAAGAGATAAAATCTTTAAAATCTAAAGAGAGCACCTTGAGAGAGGAAGTTGCTAAGACTGGCTCACTCAAGGAGAATTTCAATAATACTATTGAAGAATATAATAAGGTTCTAGTGTAACTTGACTTAAAAGAGAAAATCATCAAGCAGTGGGAAGAATAACTCTCTGCTGAAAAGAAACATGTTGAAAGTTTCTCGAATCCTAAGACTGTCCTTCCTCTCATTGCTAAATTCTTAACTAAGGCCAAGGGTGTTGGCCTAGGCCATATAGAAGCTCCTAGTAAATCTTCTTGGATGAATAAGGCTCAGAGAAAGAATAAGGCCTCCAAGAAGGCCTCGACCAAAGAAAAGGGGAAGGCCCCTCAAGATTGAACTATCTTTAAGAAAGTCATATTTCGAACTAATGAGTTTTATCTTGACTCATCCTACGACCACTTGACTAGGTATACTTATGTAGAGCCAAAGTCTCGTTACTAAGGATGGACTCACCCCAAAAACTTTGGTGAGAGTGTCTTTAATGCACCTTATGAAGAAGTCATTCTTTAGGGCTATGGTCCTTATGATCATGGTCATAAATTCAAGAAAGCACCAAAGGTAAAACCCATTGTGGAAAAGCCTGCGAAGGAGAAGAAATCATGTGATTGCCATCATCATGAAGCCTCCTCCTCCAAGAATGCAACCCCTACTAGACCACTATCCTAGAAGGTCAAGCTGGAGAACTTAAGGCAAAGATACAACAGGTTAAAAAGTTGGTGTTGTGGCTGAATTGGTCATTTTGCCATCGATTGCTGGTTTAATCCGAGAAATGTTGCAACTCCTTATGTTGGAAACATGAGAATGACCACTCATAATGCTAAACCTTATAGGGGGAGTATTCTAACACGAGACCAGTGACCTAAACGTGTTTGGGTTCCTAAGGCAAACTGATTATGATTGCAGGTATGTACAAAGGCCACCAAAACTCCAATCTAGTATTTCGACAGTGGATGCTCTCGACATATGACCGGGACAAGAAGCCTACTTCAGAACTTCTCTCTAGTTTTGAACAGACCAAAGGTCATCTTTGGAGGTTCAGATCGAGGAATCACTAAAGGCTACGATATGATCACTAATGGTAGTGTATCCTTTTTGGATGTAGCCTATGTTGAAGAATTGGAACACAATCTCTTAAGCATAAGCCAACTATGCGATAAAGGATACATAGTTGAATTCCATGCTGTCAAGTGCTTGATAAAGTCTGTTGACAATATAGAAACGATTCTATTAGGCACTCGAAGAAGGAATATATTTTGTTTAAATTTCATTTGTATAGACTCTTCTACACCAGTGTGCCTTTTAGCAAAAGATAGTGCGTCTCTCGATGACCAATGGCACAAGAGACTAGCATATATTCATTTTAAAACTATTAATAATTTATTTTCACTGAATTTGGTACGTGATTCCCCAAATGTCAAGCACATCAAAGATAGACCTTGTCATGCATTTGTGAAAGACATGCAAATAAGGGCTACCTTTAAAAGCATTATTGGCAAAGATTCTAATAGATGTCTACATCTACTTCATATGGACTTGTTCGGTCCACTGCAAGTTAGAAGTTTAGGAGGTAAGGATTATACGTTGGTTATCATTGATGACTACTCGCGCTTTGCGTGGGTGTTCTTTTTGAAACACAAGTCAGATACCTTCGAAGTCTTTACAAATTTTGTTAGGCTGATCCAGAATGAATACAATTGTTCTGTAGTTAAGATCAAAAGTGGCAATGGAACTGAATTCAAGTATGGGGCTATGACAGAATTTTGTGAAAGCCTAGGTATCTTTAATGAGTTTTCCTCTCCTCGTACTCCACAGCAAAATGGAGTTGCTGAGAGAAGGAATAGAACACTTATAGAGGCCTGCAAGACTATGTTAAGTGATGCTTCACTACCAGAGTACTTCTGGGCTGAAGCCGTCAACACTGCATGCCACATGCAAAATCGAGCACTCATAAACAAGAACCTTGATAAGACGCCTTACGAACTTCTAAAGGGCAGGAAACCGACTGTCTCATATTTTAGAATTTTTGGTTGTAAATGCTTCATGCTTAACAATGGTAAGTATCACACTACCAAGTTTAGGGAAAAGAGTTTTGAAGGTATTT
Source organism: Platanthera zijinensis (assembly GCA_039513925.1). Taxonomy (NCBI): domain Eukaryota; kingdom Viridiplantae; phylum Streptophyta; class Magnoliopsida; order Asparagales; family Orchidaceae; genus Platanthera; species Platanthera zijinensis. Next base: position 71,019,274 of record CM077095.1, on the reverse strand, counting down.
TTGTAGGTTATAGTAGCCATAGTAAGGCATACAGGATATTTAATAAAAAAAACTCTGGTTGTAGAAGAATCAATATATATTGTATTTGATGAGACAAGCTTGCTGCAAAGCAACTCTTCTAGTATGCTCATTGAAGATGCAGGTATAAAGTTGAATGAAATTAGCTTGGATGAACCAAACAAAGATGAAGGTGAAAAGTTCATCAAGATCACCACTCCAACCCCTATTGGAGAGGTAGATGATCAAGATGAAGAAGTAGTCCAAGTTGATGAAGTCACTCTTGTTGTTGAAGCTCCAGATGCAAGGACTCTAGAGCTCAGACATCTGAAGGATCACCCAATGGACCAAATCATAGGAGATCCTCGGGATAGTGTCATAACTCATAGAGGTACTACTAATGAAAATTTATATTTAAGTTTTCTCTCATAGGTTTAACCAAAAAAGTTTGAGGAATCAAACTCAGACGCATCATGGATTTTGTCCATGGAAGAAGAACTGAACCAGTTCAAGCGCTGCAAAGTCTTGAAACATCTTCCAAAACTCAAAGGTAAGAATGTCATTAGCATAAAGATGGACGAAGATGGAACAATCATAAAGAAGAAAGTCAGACTCATCACCAAAGGATATCGTCAAGAAGAAGGAATCGACTTCGACCAGACATATGCTCTAGTGGCTAGGCTGGAGGCAATCAGGTTATTCTTAGCGTATGCTTCACTAAAAGGGTTCACTGTCTATCAAATGGACATAAAGTCTGCCTTCCTTAATGGTGACATAAAGGAAGAAGTGTACGTGGAACAACCCCCAGGTTTCATTGATTCTAATCTTCTTGATTATGTTTATCTATTATCTAAAGCACTGTATGGTTTGAAACAAGCTCCTCGGGCTTGGTATGAAACGTTATCTAGTTTTCTCCTTGAGAACAAGTTCACAAGGGGAAAGATAGATATGATATTTCTTAGGGAACTTAAAGGCAAGAGTTTGCTAGTGCAAATCTATGTTGACGACATCATTTTTGATTCTACAAATGACAACCTCTGCAAGAAGTTCTCTAAACTTAATGGGAGAGATGAAGTATTACTTAGGACTTCAGGTGAAACAATCTGAAGATTGAATTTTCATCTCGCAGACTAAGTTCACCAAGGAGTTGATTAAGAAATTCAGAATGGAGAGTGCAACCTCTATGAGGACTCCAATGGGTTCAGCCATGTCTCTTGACAAGGATAAGAAAGGGAAACTTTTTGATGAAACTAAGTACAGAAGCATAGTTGGATCCTTGCTCTACCTTACTGCCAGTAGGCCAAACATAATTTTTTCTGCATGTGTTTGTGCTAGATTCCAAGTGAACTATAAGGAATCTCACTACGCTGCTTCAAAGTGGATTTTGAGATACCTTAAAGGTACACTGAATCTTGGCTTATAGTACCCAAGAAGTAATGACAACGAGATGATTGGTTTTTCAGATGCTTACTTTGCAGGTAGTAAAGATGACAAAAAAAGCACTTCCAGGACATGTCAATTCCTTGGTAGAAGACTTATTTCATGGAGTAGCAAAAAGCAAATCTGTGTCGCAATCTCAATGGATGAGTTTGAATATATTTCTGCCAGTAGTTGTTGTGCACAGTTGCTTTGGCTAAAGAATCAGCTGGAAGACTACAACATGAAGGTCAAAGACATTCCACTGTTTTGCGACTCCTCCAGCACAATAACAATTTCCAACAACCCAGTCTCGCACAACCGGACAAAGCACATAGAGCTAAGATATCACTTCATCCGGGAGCTTGTGGAGCAAGGGGACATGGATCTGCAATATGTTCCAACAGATAGGCAAGTTGTAGATATTTTCACGAATCTGCTTGACGAGGCTATGTTAAACTTCTTCAAAACTGAGCTTGGCATGCTCAATAAGGAAGAATAGACAAGGTGGAATCATTTCAAGGCTCAGAAATCAAGGACAAGTTAAAAGGGTTAGAAATTTCTCTAAGTGGACTTCATTTCTCGAGACATAGAATGACTTCTCGAGAAGTAATTTCTGACTACTCGAGTAATTCCTTTCTTCTCGAGAAATAAAGAAATCTCAATCGAGTACTACTCACTCAAGTAATAACCTTCTTCTCGAGAAGAAAAGAATTCACTCGAGAAATAAATTTTAACTTCTCGAGAACTAAACATCCATTTCTCGAGAACTAAGTCTCCACTCGAGAAATGACATATTGCATTTCGAAATTTTTTCAATTTCTTCAGTTTCGCTTTACGCTTGATTTCTGCCCTAATCTAAGGCTCAATTTAGCCCTAATCATCATTACTAGACTTATATAAATAGAGAATCTTAGATTTCATTAAATCTACTCGAGTTCAAATCCACTTTCTCGAAAAACCTTTTCATCTTCCGCCGTTGAACCAGAGTAATTCTTTTCCGCCATTCTTCCGTCTATCGCACATCAATTTCTTAAGAATCTATGGTGTCGTAGTCCAAGATAGGTGTTGGAAGTGAGCTATTAGTTGCTGGAATCACTGAACTTTCGGACGACTTCAAGAATCTGCTAATACTCCTCGACAGTGTAGGTTTGACATTCGTTCTACAAGAACATTGCAAAATCTTATTTCTAGAGGTTGAAGAATTCTTCAAGAACATTAAGGTGAGGAGAAATGGCAAAGTCCTAAAGTCTAGGGTAAAAGGTATTAAGATTAAATTGAACAAGACCATTGTCTCTCAACTTCTAAGGATGCCAGTTGTGGATGAACAAAATGATCACACTATAGAGGAAAAAGAAAGGGCTTGAAGTTTCTGTGGAATCTCTACTAAAGTTACTTCTGTTAGAAGACCAGACTTGAATGCTGAAAGAAAACTTCTTGTAGACATTATTGGAAAATTCCTCTGGTACAAGACAGGTTCTATAGGGTTCATATCTTATGATTTTTTTACTGTTCTCACAGCTATAGTGTGCTGCAAGAGAATTCAGTTTGGAATGATGATTCTTGATAAGATAAGGGAGAGAATCAAAACTCCTAGTTTTGCAAGGATTATATCTCTAATGCTTCATGAGATAAATCCTCAGCTATTTGACACCTCCAAAGCTACTCCCATTCATCATATGAAGAAGGTTTCTATTTCTCCCATTCAGAGGTGGGAAGAAAAGTTAAAGAATCTAACTCAAGCTGCAAAGGCTCCTGAAGCTCCTGCTTCAGAGGAGAGGACCCCATCTCCCTCTCTTCATAGAATTGCTAGCACAGCTGGTGCAGCAATTAAGGGGGAGCATGTCTCCTCTGTTCTATAGGTAAGGATTCCCTCTCCTCCTCCAGTCAGATCACCCCTTCCAGCCATCTCAACAGAGTTACATATAGATAAACAAGTTCAAGAAACCATCTTATCTATAGCAAGGATATATACAAGATGATAGAAGAGCTTACCTCAAAAGAGCCCATACCTCCACTCCATTCTGAACCTGTTGAAGAGCAACCAAAAGTACAAACTCCTATACAATCTCCATCTCCTACACCATCTCCCAAATCAACTCAACTGAGCAACCCAAGCAACCCACTCCTGTTCATTCTCCATCCCCAACACCTACTCCATCACCTGTGCAATCTCTCAAGTAATCTTCTGCTAATTCTCCAGCAGCTGAAAAAGACAATCTAGATACTGTTCTACTTTTAGATGAAGATAGAAGTTCTCCAGAGCCTGTTGATGCTCCCATGAGGAACCTAGACTTCTCTATTCCCACCTTCACAAGTGAGGATGAAGTTGTTTTTAACCATACTATAAGAGCTCAAAGCTCAGTAGTAATTGAAGAAATTGTTCAATGGAAAGCTCCTCCTCCTCCAGCTCCATTTTCTCCTGCTTCTACTACTACTGCTCCTGCTACATCCACTTCTTATGATATTGTAAGTAAGATTGAATAGATGTTTGCTGATCAAAGAAAGAATTTTTATGTCTCCTTGAAAATTGTGTAAGATAAAGTTACTACTCTTTAGAAAGAGATAAGCAGAGGATTTGCTGAGATTCAGCATAACACAGATCAATTGAAGCACCTTTTTCAGATAGGTGGCAAAGCCTTGAACCACGCTATTACCAGTGTTGGTGAAGTGATGAACCAATCTGTAACTCTGGCCAACAATCAAATTGAACTTAGAAGAAAGCCCAAGAACATGTTATGAAATTATATGAAGAAGTTGGAACTTTCAAAGATGACACCACTGGGTCACTATGTGTAGAATTCAGAAAGGGGGAGACTCTAGTGAAATAATACGTAGAAAAGCTTGTAGAAAAGTTTACTGAAAGTGAAAAAACTCTCCAGACTGAGAAGTTAACTGAAATCAATAACAATGTGCTAGCTAAGATCTAGTCAGTGAAGTTCCATACCTATGACACTACAGTTTGGATGCATAACCAGATCTTTCCAGATTTTTAAGCAGATCCAAACATCATTCCTCATCATCTCAATCCTCTAGCTGAAGGATAGCCTACTCAGATGCCTACCTTCTCTCCCAGGCCTACTGATGAGGCTCTTCCTCAAAAATCATATACTCAAGTATGGTAAGATGTTATCCCACAGGACTTACGTGATATTCATATTCCAAAGAAAAGAAAGTATGGAGAAGGTCCTTCTGCAAGTAAGTTAGTTAACAATCAAGAATCAGAAAAGTTAAAGGCTCAAGAATTTGCTGAAGTTTGGAGCTCAACTTCAAAGTCCCTGATTCTAGATACTCTGAAACTTGTGATGGACTATAATGAAAGCAGATATCTCCATTATAGTTTTTCTTAATGGGAAATGTACGAAAAATCTATCATGAAGAGAATGATTTATGATAGAGAATATGGAAGGAACAACCCAAAGACACCTCTAAGACCTCCAAAGTACTATCCTAAGCCATTCAGCTATCAATGGAGGCAACAGGAAAAATTTGACAAGCAACATCATCAACAGCATTAGAGCTTGAACTGAATTTTTGATTTTTGAGATTGTGGATTGAATGAATGTAGAAATGAAATCTAAAACAATTCTGATTATATAATCTCTAGTTTTGATGATTATGTGTTTTCTTTATTTCTTGCATCTCGTTTTTTTCTTATCTTTTCATCTCCAGTTCTTTCTCTTGTAATATAATTCAGCTTAGTGTAGAGGGTTCTGACTTCTACAAATAAGGGGAGATTATTGGGTATTGCATCCACAATAACCCAGATTTGCACGAAGTAACCATTGAACTAAGATGAATTAAGTTGTATTTGATCTTCTACTTTAGCTATGTGTTTGCAGGACTCTATTGCTAAGTGTAGACCAATGTCAGTCTACCATGGGTCATAAACACAGGACCATACAATGTAATCCCTCATTGTGTAATCCAAGGTGTTGACTCATGTGTAGCCTCTCTATTGGGATACACTTCATATTCAAGCACTTGGATCAATGGATGAAGTGTTGGTGATGATTGGATTCAAGAAGGAAAACTTTCTGGAAGTCAGAAATTCTCTAAGTCCAATACTCGAAGACACTGTTAGTTCTCTAGTAGTATAAGTTAAAGTTCTCAAGTAATTAGTCTTATTACTCGAGTACAAAATTTAGTTCTCGAGTAGTATTACTTTAGTTCTCGGGTAACTATGTTTAGCACTCGAGTAGACTTTATCTCTACCTCTCGAGTATTCAGATTTTTATCTCAGAAAATTTCTAAGTATAGTTCTCGAGAAGTTCCTTTTCTCTCGAGAAATCCTATACCTTGTTCTCAAGATGTTCCTTTTCTCTCGAGAAATCATTTATTGTTCTTGAGTAACTTTCTTCCAGAATCAGAAATATTTTTCTAAGTCTTTGTTCTCGAGAAGTATCATTCTACTTCTCGAGTAAATTTCTAGTTCTCGAGTAATTCCTTTGTACTCGAGAGATAATTCTTGTGTCTCGAAAACTTTCTGTTAGACTTCTTCTCGAGTAATTAAAATTGACTTCTTGAGAACCCATCTTGTACTCGAGTAATTCAGATTGTCTTCTCGAGAACCCATCTTGTACTCGAGTAATACATTCTTCTTCTCGAGTAATTTCAGAAAATTTTTTCTCCAGTAATCTTCATTCCTCTTCTCGAGTAATAAACTTTACTTCTCGAGAAATGGAGTTCAGTTTTGCAGAATTTCCGTTAAGTCCAGAATTGATGGGATTTTCAAATCACATGATGTGATTGGTCCATGTGTACGTCATTAAGATTAGTTATGACCGTTAGGGAGATCTTATATAAGGTCTTGTCAACCGACTAACCCTTACAAGAAGGATTTTTAGGCCGTCATAATTTTTCTAATTTCTCTGAATCTTTCTCTGTCTTTCTCCAAAACGAAAGCCACCAACGCCGCCCATCTTCATCGTGCAAGAGCTAGGGTTTTCGATTCAAAGGATTCATACCAAGATTGATTTCCAGATCGTGAATGTTGTTTGTTCTCCATCACCGTTCCGATCGGGTGAAATCAAAAGAAGTCTTCAGATCTATTTCTTGTCGTGAGTTCTTCTTCAATAAATCTAAAAGAGCCGTAATTAATAAAGAAGAAGATCCAGCCAGATTTTTTTGAAGATTTGAAGATCATTTATTTTTTATTTTAAATATTATCTCTACCCAATTCTTGTAGGAGATTTCTCTTCGAGTTGTAGGAAGTTTTATCTTCCGAGTGTAGATCCGTTTAGATCAAGATTGTAGGAACTTATTTCCGAGGCGTAGGATTGGTTTTCAATCCGAGATAGTGGAGTAGCCGAGTCTAGTTGTTTGCTAGATCGGTGAGGGAAAGTGTTTGTACCCAAGGTTGGGGAACCACTATAAATCTTTTGTCGTATGTGATTGCTTGGTTGATTTTTGTGCATAATCACTAAATTTTTATTCCGCAAAAAGACCCACAATTCACCTATTCACCGCCCTCTAGGTAATTTAGGTAGACAACTGAACTCATTCATATAGAAAAGAAAAGGCCTTAAGCCCGGTACATGTATAATACAATAATCTCTCTCACAACTCACACATCTGGCAGAAGCAACTAAAAACCAACTTCGAACTGTCGCCATGTTTTAGTGGTAGCATGCAACAACTATTCCTTATGTCCTACCTCCTTGTCTTGTCGGTGTTGATGCTCCTGCTCCTTGGTCCCCTAAAATTATATGGTCCACCAACCGTTAGTCATAAAGACTAAGCCACTATCATCCTCGCCTCACCCCTGCAGCTCTTAGGCACCGTGCGGGGAGGATGAAAGTAGAGGACAACAAATCAGAGTGGAACAAGTAGGTGATAACTACCCTAGCAGGTGTATGAACAAAAATTATAAAAGGAAAAGCAGGCTAGCAGTTCTATAATGAAGAAGCAGTAATGTAAACAAGTAAAGAAAAACAGTAAGAATTTGTAAAATAAACTATGATATAAGTAACCATGACCTATAGTAATGCCCATATAAACCTATAGACCAAGGGTCGTTTTGCAAGGCCCATTGTATAAAGAGTCTCATACCAATTAATACAATAGCTGTCAAGGGTTGTTGGGTACACTGAAAAATATGTACCAGATTTGGAGAAGCATTATCGTACTCAATGATATACATCAATTTGTATTTGATGTATGTTTGAGTTTCATTGTGCAGGTATAAGGTTTGCAAAAAATTTTCTAAGTACAAGTGTCGACACTTGTGAAGAATTGTGTCGACACCCAGAAGTTGTGTCGACACCAGAAGCAATGTTGTGTCGACGCCCAGAAGTTGTGTCGACACTAGAAGTAAAGTTGTGTCGACACCCAGGAATTGTGTCGACACCTAAAGAAGAAGTTGTGTCGACACCCAGAATTGTGTCGACACCTAAGGCAGGAATTGTGTCGACACCTAAAGTAGAAGTTGTGTCGATACCCAGAAGTTATGTCGACACCAGAAGAAAGGCATATGTCAACACTCAGGAATTGTGTCGACACCTAAAGAAGGTTTGTGTCGACAGCTAGACACACACTCAATGCCATCTTACGACAACAGTTATTCTGAGTCTGAAGGCTTGTGTCAACACACAGGACTTGTGTCGACACGCATTCAATGACAGCGAGATATACACTCAACTCCATTTGTCTGTAGCAGCTATGTCAAGACCAGAAGCAATTGTGTCAACACATAGGACTTGTGTCGACACACACTCAACGATAGCTAGACATACACTCAATGCCATCTGTCTGCAGCAGTTTTGTCGAGACCAGGAGCAGTGTGTCGACACATAGGAGTTGTGTCGACACATACAAATAGAAGATGTGTCGAGTAGCAGAAGATTGACTATGTCAAAACTTGGAGTGTTGTGTCGACATCACCAAGACTTGTGTCGACACTTAGTCTATTTGTGTCGACACATATGAAGAAGTCTGCTGAGTGGTTCATGCTGACTTATAAAATCTTTAAGGAATCAACGGTCATGACTGGTGACTCAACAACTGTCATTACCAACAGGTCTGACACCTTTGTCAGAACTGTCAGAAGGTTGTTACAAACCGGATCAGCCGGTAATCAGGATAAATGAATATATAAAGGACTGATCCGTTACAATATACAACAACTGATACAGAGATAAAAAAGTGATTCGTCCAAAGTGAGTTCTCAACTACAAGAAATGGGGTGACCCTTAAGAATTCAGATTCTGAATAGTCTATAGAGAATATTTAGATCTTATTCCTAATTCAAGGAAAGAGCTGACAGGAGATCAACTTCTACATCAAGAAGAGTTCAACCTTATTTTGTTCTATGAAGAAGCTTTGAAACAACTAAGTCAGATTGGATCTGGAGATTCAGTTCATTCAACAACTGATCAAGAAGCTCACACCTATAGAGTGATCTATCTGGTGATATTCTTGTATCTTTCAAATACTCAATTACTTGTAGGATCTTTTGTTAGATCTGAGTTGTAAGCCTATAATTATAATAGTTGAGGTAGGGATGTATGCCTGAGGTGTATGACTTGTGATAGTCTGAGTTATAAGCCTAGTTATAAGGGCTGAGGTAGGGCTGTGGCCTGAGGTAGGATTCTTGGGAAGAATCTGAGGTAGGACTTGTATAAGTCTGAGCTGTAGGAACCATCTGGTTTTGAGTTGTAAGATCTTGGATCTGATAAAGTGGAAGGGAGTTGGGCAGAATCTAGTTCTCTACTGGATAGATGAAGGGGGAAAGTGGATGTACCCATACCTTGGGGAACCACTATAAATCTGTTGTATGTTGTGTTGTGATTTGCAATTTCTGTGCTAAGTAAGAACTAGTTATATTGCCTAAAATTCTAAAAGATAATTAGAACCTATTCACCCCCCCCCCCTCTAGGTGTCTAGGCTCTTGAAATAAGTCATTCAAGTGGTATCAGAGGGAGGTTACTCAAAGATTGACCTAACAGCCTGAGTGAATCTCCAAGGCAATTAACAGATTTCAAGAATAGGTTCAAATCAGAATCAAAAGGAGTTTGGATCTATAAAATTGCCTATCTACAGGAAAGAATGCTTTGGCATATGGAAGGAAAGGGTTAGATTGTTTATGGAAGCTTCTAATCGAAGAATCTACATCACTGTACAAGAACGCCCCTTCATTCCAATGAAGATATCAGTTTTGGATGGAAATATTAGAACCCTTAAGAGTTATTTTTAAATGACAAAGGATGAGATCATCCTAGCAACACTAGTCAAAAGATCTCAGAATATTATTTTAAGTGCTATAGATGATGCCATATTTCAGAATCTGGTGCATTGTAAAACCTCCAAGGAAATGTGGGACACCCTGATTGTCTACATGGGGGGAACAGAAGAAGTTAGAGAGGACAGAAAGACTCTGCTTAATCAAGAATATGAGGGCTTTAGACAAGCAAAGACTGACAGCATAGCTGAATGTTACAAAAAGTTTTTCAGGATATTTAATGAGCTGATTACATATGGAAGAGTCTTCAGCATATATGAACTGAATGACAAGTTTCTCAGGTCTCTGACAAAGGACTAGGACACAAAGATTTGTGCCATCAGAGAAGTGGCCAAGCTTGCTGATACACCTCCTCCAACACTATTTGGAAAGCTGCTATCATATGAAATGCAGCTCACTGCCAGAAAGGAGGAAGAGAAGAGCAGCAGGTCTGAGTACAAGGATAAGTCAGTTGCCTTCAAGGCTGAAGGCACAAAAAAGGGCAGGAGAAAATCTCCTTCTCCACCCAGAAGGAGTGCTGAGACAGAAGAAGGAATTCCTGACAACAACACATCAGATAGCCACACCTCTGATGAGGACTTTGCTGCCTTTACAAGGCAGTTCCAAAGGTTCATGAAAAAGAAGAAGTGGAGAACCAGATCATCAACATCCCTTTCCAAGGATGAGTATTACAAGAAAAAGAAAACTCCATGGGAACAAGTATGCCTATAGGCAAAGATTAGACAGGGAAACCTGTTGATGAGTCTTTGTATAGAGGGATATGGCTCCCTACTCTACTTGACTGCTAGTAGACCTGGCATCATGTATGCAACATGTGTCTGTGCTAGGTACCAAGCTTGCCCAAAGGAATCTCATTATACTGCAGTTAAGTGAATTTTGAGATATCTCATGGGCACACCTAATCTAGGTCTTTGGTACTCTAAGAATAGAGATTTCATACTAACAGGTTTCTCAGATGCAGACTTTGTAGGATGCAAAGAAGATAGGAAGAGTACTACAAGAATCTGTCAATTCCTAGGTGGAAGGATGGTGTCATGGTGTAATAAGAAGCAGACCAGTATAGCTATATCAATAGCTAAGTCTGAATATGTAGCTGCAAGCAGTTGTTGTGCACAATTATTATGGATAAAGCACCAATTGGAAGATTATGACATCAAGGTAAGTAGAATTCCACTATTTTGTAATTCAACTAGTGTTATTTCTATTGCTAAGAATCCTGTATCACACAGTAGAACCAAGCATATAGAAATTAAGTTTCATTTCATAAGAGAACATGTGGAGAAGGAAGATATTAGTCTAGAATTTATAAATACAAATAATCAAATTGCTGATATTTTTACAAAACCTCTGGATGAAACTAAATTCAATTATTTTAAAATTGAATTAGGTATGTTGAACCTAGAATATGTCAACTCAAGTATTCCCAAGTAGAATATGTCAGTACAAAATTTCTCTGGAAATTTGTCTAAGTACAATGTTTGTGTCGACACAAGCAGACTTTGTATCGACACACTCAATATGTTGTGTCGATAAAGAAAAAGGATGTGTCGACAAAGAAATAGTATCTGTGTCGATAGAAGTATAGGTGTTGATGCAACTCTGTCGAGACTTTAAGTTAGCTGATTTTTGTGTCGACACACAAAAATCAAAGTCGACACTCTATGTCGAGACATGACCAGTCCATGTCGACACTGACATAAGTATGTCAACACATAGACGTGTCGACTAATCCTAAGTATTGTGAAGACCTACTCTTATTACTAAGGTGCGTCCTTTGAACTCCCCTTTACACTTAGACTATAAATAGGTGAAGCCAAAATCTGGTCGACTACACATTTAGATTTCTCGACTCTAGACTTTGTTTTGACATAAAAATTCTCTTTTCTTCTCTTCCATCACTCTCTCTACAGACAATGGCGCCTCATCAGGATGACAAAGTGAACGAAGGGTATGAGCTAGTTTGTGGTGGTTTCACGAAAGCTTCACCAGAAATTCAGGGTGTAATTACCATAATTTCAGAAAATGGGTTGGAATTCTTGGTCTCAAAACCGACGAAGATTTGAAAGAAGGAAGTCATGCAAATTTATTCATCTGCTACTGTGGAGACAGAAGGAAAGAAGATCAAATCCACAATACAGGATTCCAGAGTAAAACTTATACTGAAGACGATAAGGAAATCACTCCATCTTCCTAAGGTTAAGGATAAAGATGACATCAGTTCATCAATGACAAAAGATGCTCTAAGCTGGTGTGGGCTAAACCCTAATACCAAGGTTAGATCATCCATCACGAGGAAAGGGTTGAATTCGCAAGGGAAGTCCCTGTCAGAGATAGTAGACAAGGTAATTTTAGGTAAAATAGGTGGGCATGACATAATTTCAGCCTCTATGTTACATCTTATGACAAGAATAATTTTCAGACTAAAAATAGACTGAGCATCAATAGTTTTTGACAAATTACAAGAAGGTATCAAGAAACCAAATATGGGAAGTATTCTGAGTCTATGTTTATCTTCAATAATACCAGATATAATGAACCAACTTCTAGGAACAAAAATCAATCATATGAGGAGAATGGACACAAGAATTCTGTCTAGGGATAGAGTATTAACGAAGGAGGTTTCTAGTCCTCAAAAACAGACCAAGAAAGAAAAGAAAAAGAAAGAAGTTGTTCAGCAAGTAGAATCCTCTAGTGATACAGAAGAGGAAGTGGTCTTCAGTTCAGATGAAGACAGGCAACAAAAAGATGCTCAAGATCAAGTAGAGAGTAGTGTGCTCCAAGAGCACCAGATAGTCACTTCTCTAGGGGGAGAAAATCATGAACTAGCTGCAAAAGATACTGTACTTTCTTAGCTGCCAGCTCAAGGGGGAGCAATTGATGGAGTTACTCTAGAGAGTGAGTATGCAGCTGATACAGTAATGGATATTGTATCAGATATCAATAAAGAGGCACTGCTAAATGTAGAGAAAGAGGCACAAGATGTGCAGTTGAAAGATACTGCTCAAGATGAGCAAGTAAGTATCCCCTTTCTAGAGAGGTCCCTGGACAAAGATCTTGATGTCCAGGGAAAACCTTTTGTTATTCAAACTAATCTTGTTCCTCCTATACAGGTGTAGCAAGAGTTCACTATGGAAGAGCTATTTTATGATTTCCCTGGTGCAAGGACTGAGGGGGAGCAATCACAGATTGAAAAAGTACTGCTAAGGACTAAGGGGGAGGAGATGCAAAATGCCCCATCTAATCAGGAAAGTGTTGATATAGAAAGCACCTCACAACCCTCTGATGATGAGAAAGCCTCTATGGATAAGAAAAGGAAGATTGTTGCAATTAAGAAAAAGAGCTCAGGCTACAAGAAGGCCTTGCAAACAATTACTCAACCATCTTCTCTAAGTATGGATTTCAGTTCATTATTGGTCCAATTGCAAGTTAAGTTGGATGAGCAAAGGCAGTCTCTAGAAAAATATGTGGATGAGTCCAATAAAGATCTGCAGTTCCAGCTAGCATAAGACATAAAGTCAATCAGATTTGAAGTCAATCTGCATAAAAAAGAGATGACAGATTTCTTTCATAAGGGAGGCAATGCTGTAGTGTATTTGACTGAGCAACAAAAGCTTATAAAGACTGAGATTGAGGACATTTCCACCAAGCAAGGATACGTTTTAGAAAATTAATTCAATTCCAATGAAAATCTCAAAGACTCCCATGAAGAAATACTCAAAAAGCTGGGAAGTATCACCACTGATCTGAAATCTGAAATATCAAAGCAAATAAAAGAAGATCTAACTGCTGTCCAAACAGCTATTTAAGCCTCCCAAAAGATAATTTTTGATACCTTAATTAAGTTCAAAGACTATTACAAAGAAGGTAAAGAATATCTTGCTGATCAGATAAGGTTTCAGAAGACTGATATGAGGGATCATATAACTAGAGAAGTCATAAAGGGGGAGAGATTGTTAGTCAAAGCTAGCTCTGACCATGCAAAATGGGTCTCTAATTCCATCAGAGCTACTCTTGGATTTCCTCCTTTATGTGATGATGACAATGTTATTGAATCTGGAGTGCAACCTGCCAATATTGAAGGAGATCGGCCTAAAGTTGCACATGTTATTTACCCTCCTGCTGACTTTGACATGGTTCATCAAGAAGAATGTACAGCCCTTCCAAGGAGGCACCAAAGATTATTATTGAAAAAGTAAAAATGTCAGAGGCTGCCAAGCAAGCTCAAAAGGAGGCACAATTATCCAAGAAAAGGTTCAGAGAACAGGCTGAGTTAAAGCCAGATTTTGAGCATTGGAGCCCTACATCCAGGAATATCATTTTGACTGCCTGGAAGGCTGTGAAGGATAAAACCCATGATAGGGGTAAATGGTATTCTGAGAAAGAATGGAACAAATATCAAGCCAGGCAAGAAGCCATTCTACAGTTTAGAAGGAGTGCAAAAGCTGAGAAGTTAATTGCTAATGCTTTGGAGCCTAGCAGGTACTTCCCCAAGCCCTTTCACTACTTTGAAAGGCAAAGGATAAAGGTTGAAGAATAAAAGAAGAAGGATCTCAAAGGGAAGAAACCTGCTGTTGATGCAGATCCTACAGTGCAGGCAAAAATTCAATCAAGAAAAGGCATTGTAATTATGGAGCCTAGCCAATCATAGGATAAACAGGCTTAAGTATAGAATAATGTAACTTTTTGTTCTATGGAAAAACTTATAAACCAAGAATTTTCTGATTAATAAATAGAATTAGCTTCACAATTGATTGTTGTTATTTACACTATTTTTATGTTTTCTTGCACTGAAATGTATGTACATCTATTTTTTATGTGCTTTATTATGAGAGATGTATATCTTTGACTAAGGGTTGTGACTTCTCCAAATAGGGGGAGATTGTTGGGTACACTGAAAAATATGTACCGGATTTTGAGAAGCCTCATCTTACTCAATGATATACATTAATTTGTATTTGATGTATGTTTGAGTTTCATTGTGCAGGTATAAGGTTTGCAAAGAAATTTTCTAAGTACAAGTGTCGACACTTGTGATGAATTGTGTCGACACCCAGAAGTTGTGTCGACACCCGAAGCAAAGTTGTGTCGACACACAGAAGTTGTGTCGACACTAGAAGAAAAGCTTTGTCGACACCTAGGCATTGTGTCGACACCTGAAGAAGAAGTTGTGTCGACACCCAGAATTGTGTCGACACCTAAGGCAGGATTTGTGTCGACACCTAAAGCAGAAGTTGTGTCGACATCGAGGAGTTATGTTGACACAAGAAGAAAGGCATGTGTTTACACTCATGAATTGTGTCAACACCTGAAGATGGTTTGTGTCGACAGCTAGACACACACTCAATGCCCTCTTACAGCAACAGTTATTCTGTGTCTGAAGGCTTGTGTCGACACACAGTACTTGTGTCAACACACACTCAACGACAGCTACATATACACTCAACGCCTTTGTCTGAGGCAACTATGTCAAGACCAGAAGTAGTTATGTCAATACACAAGACTTGTCTCGACATACACTCAATGACAGCTGGACATACACTCAACGCCATCTGTCTGTAGGAGTTATGCCGAGACTAGGAGCAGTTGTGTCGACACACAGGACTTGTGTTGACACATACAAACAGAAGATGTCTCGAGTAGCAGAAGAATGACTATGTCAACCCTTGGAGTGTTGTGTCGACTTCACCAAGACTTGTGTCGACACTTAGTCTATTTGTGTTGACACATATGAAGCTGTTTGCTGAGTGGTTCATGCTGACTTATAAAATCTTTAAGGAATCAACTGTCATGACTGGTGACTCGAGAGTTGTCATTACCAACAGGACTGACACCTTTGTCAGAACTGTCAGAAGGTTGTTATAAAATGGATTAGTCGGTAATCAGGAGAAATCTCTATATAAAGGACTGATCCGTGACAAATTACCATAACTAATACAAAAATAAAAAAGTGATTCGTCCAAAGTGAGTAGTCAACTACAAGAAAAGGGGTGACCTTTAAGAAGGCAGATTTTGAACAGTCAGCAGAGAAGATTCAGATCTTATTTTGAATTCAAGAAAAGAGGTGACAGGAGATCAACTTCTACATCAAGAAGAGTTCAACCTTATTTTGTTCTATCAAGAAGTTTTGAAACAGCTTAGTCAGGTTGGATCTGGAGATTTAGTTCATTCAAGAACTGATCAAGAAGCTCACACCTATAGAGTGATCTATCTGGTGATATTCCTTTATCTTTTAAATACTCAATTACTTATAGAATCTTTTGTTATATCTGAGTTGTAAGACTATAATTATAAAGTCTGAGGTAGGGTTGTGTGCCTGAGATGTAGGACATGTGATAGTCTGAGATGTAAGCCTAGTTATAAAGGTTAAGGAAGAGTATTGACCTGAGGTAGGATTCTTGGGAAGAATCTGAGGTAGGACTTGTATAAGTCTGAGCTGTAGGAACTATCTGGTTCCTAGTTGTAAGATCTTGGATCTGAGAAATTGGAAGGGAGTTGGGCTTAATCCAGTTCTCTACTTGATAGGCAAAGGGGGAAAGTGGATGTACCCATACCTTGGGGAACTACTATAAATCTGGTGTATGCTGTGCTGTGCTTACTGTGCTGTGATTTGCAATTTCTGTGCTAAGTAAGAACTAGTTATATTGCCTAAAATTCTTAAAGATAATTAGAACTTATTCACCCCCCCTCTAGGTGTCTAGGCTCTTGAAATAAGTCTTTCAAGGGTTATATGCAATGATTATGCTATGTCATGTAAGTATGCTATGATAAGAGCATGCAAGTGCAACAGACACACCCGACTCTGTGCACACAGACCTTTAGTTCCTCTTTCTGGAGCCTAACCTCCTAGGATACCTCCGTAGTGGCAAACGAAAGCGGTGGGTTGGGCCTCGCCCACCTCTAAACTGGTATCAACACTTCCATTCAGACTTATCGTATGGCTCAACACTATTGCACTAAGCGAATCTCCTACGTACTCTTTCTGGCTGACGCACCGGACTTTATTTGGCTAAGTGCTTAACCACACTTTCTGAGTCAATGTATAGGTGTCGGTGCGACGAATCTCTAATACCGAGGAACCAACACCTTTTTATTTTATGCATATGCAACATTAATACATTTCCCCCACGAGCCAAAGCTCCCCGGACTATCCTGTCTGTCACAAATATCTACCTAGCCATCAGCTCGCCGGGCTAACCTGTCCGACACAAATATCTACCGAGCCATCTGCTCGCCGGGCAAACCTGCCCATCACAAAACCACCGAGCCTACCGCTCGTGAAACCCAACCTAACTCCCACAACACTGGGGAGTGTGAGTGTAAGTGTAATCTTAGAGTATTTCAAATTACTCTTGTATACCATCCAAGGATTTAATGGACTAAACCCCAAGTCCATACATGGACATATCACACCATGTCATTAACAAACCCCCAAAGATCAACCTTAGGGTTTGAACAAGGTTCCAAGGCCAAATCCACCCCAATCCATCTCAAACTTTATGAGAGGGTGATTTCACTGACCATGGAGCTCTAACAAAAAACCCAACCCCTTTGGGTGAGAATTGTCCCCTCTATGCCCCAAAACACTTTTGCCCTAAATTACCCTTAAGGGACCAAACTTTGGTCACACCAAAACTAGTCCAAATCAAACCCAATTGACCTTAAATTTTTACCATAGTCATTCCATAACCCTAAGAGATAGACACCAAAATTTTAGTGGGTTTAGAGGTCATTAGGCCCCTTAAATAATTCATGCAAGGTTTATCTAATTTCTACAAAAACGTAAGGAAAATGTTTTCAAAAAATTTCCATTTTTGGATATATTATAGGTATAGGTAAGAGTGACCCCCAACCCAAATTTCAAGTCATTTGAGTGGCTGTATTGATGGGGAACTTAATTTATTCTCTGGTCAAGCCTATGAATAGGCTGCATCATTTTGAGTGCTGTGGTAAAACCACTTACCCAAATGTGTTGAAGTCAATTTTAAATTAAAGTACACTTCAAGGGCTACAACTTTCATGTTGGCCACTTTTAAGTTTTAGCCCCTAAGGGCCTTATTTTTTTGTTTTAAAAAGGTGCACAATAAAGGGGTTAAGTAAATCACTATACAATATTTATAAATATAATAAAATATGATAAACACTGTTCATCTTCCTCAGAACCCGAACAGAGCCATAAAACACCATTTCCTTTTAGCATTTCAAATGCTTAACACTGGCCACCCGGTCACCTCTCGGGCCAGCCACTGCCACCACCACCTTCGTCGAGATGGTGGCTATCGTCCGATGATTGTTTGACCGCCGGAGGTGGTGGTTTTTGGCGAACCCGCTACCATGATTTTTCGGAAAAACTCTATTTTTCTCACTTGGATCGGCTCGTTTAAGCCCAATTTCTCAGCCTGATTTGATCTAAGATACTATCACAAGGGGAGAGGAGGAGAAGTGGACCTTGTTTGGGGTTCGACGAAGATTGCTGCGGCTATCCTCCATGACATTTTTCCTCTCCGACGAGCTTGCCCGATTCCTCGATCCTCCACCAAAACCATTGATCCAATACATTATTTTGACTGCCAAGGACATTTTGAAGGTGATAGGATGGTCAAAAGTGGGAATGGGGGGTTGTATTGGGGGATTTATATTTTTTCATGGAGGGGAGGTGAAGGGGTGGTTGGCCATGGTGGTTGGGCTCCTCCATTGATGGTGGCTGATGAGAAACTTATTGGAATATCTTCCCAAGGGTCAGGAGGAATGAATGGAGGCTTGGGGAGGTGAATGGGGTGGCTCATGGTCTCCCTCCATAACTCCTCTCTTTCTTTTCCTCTTTCTCTCTCCTCCATCAATGGGAAAACCCCCATTTTCGCTCTCCTAGTCACCCCTCCGAAATTTAGGTGGCATTCCACATAAATATCAGCCTCCTAAAGTTAATGGGCCACTCAAATTTGGCTTAGCCCAAGTGGCTTGGGCTTGGTTAGATTATTTAGGCTAGTTTGTCCTATTTTATGGTTGAGTTGACTTTGGTCAATTTGACCTTTTGAGTTGACTCCAATGGGTCCTTAGTGACCCATTGGCCTCTCCTAAGGTCTAAGGAGACTTGGGTAGGTTTTGTTTGATACCGTGGTGGTTACTTGACCCTTATTTAGGGCACTTTGACCACTTTAGGGTTTAAGTTGACTTTGGTCAAGTTGACCACTTTGGTTGCCCCAAATTGGTCCTCTGTGACCCAATGAACCTCCTGAAGAGCTAGAGATGTTATGGTGGGGTCAAAGAGACAAAGTGAGGCCTTAAAGTCAAACCCTAGGTTAGGTAATTGGAATGTGTTATTTGCAGACCATGGTGAACTCACCTTCATTCCTAGATTCACTTGGTCTTCTTGGGCTTCCTAAGGTTTTTTCATGACCTAGTCATGAAAAAATCACTCCTAGAGATCTACTTGTTTGAGGGATGTTACAGCTTACTCACTCAACACCATGGAACAAAAACGTTGACTGTATCCTTGCTTATGTGTTTTCAGACACAGATATTTAGGTTAAGTCCAAAAGCATTGAGTGTAGCTTACTCAATCAATGCTAGATAACAGAGAAATTCTGTTAAATAGTTTGACGTTGAGTGGAGCTAAATCTCTCTCAGCCAAGGCTCAGAAAATCTGGCTAAGGCAAAAAGCTTGGAGTTCGTCGAACTAAACATACTCTTTCGTCGAACAGAGCTTGGCTTTCGTCGAACTGAGCCTAGAGTTCGTCGAACTGAACTTACTCTTTCATCGATCTGAGTTCAGAGTTCATTGAACTGAGATTGGAGTTCGTTAAACTGAATTTACTCTTTCGTCGAACTGAGCTTAGCTTTCAATGAACTGAGCTTAGCTTTCGTCAAAGTGTGCTTTTTGAGTAGAGATCAGAGTTCGTCGAACGGAACTCAGCATTCGTCGAGCAAATCGCTCTCAACGCCTAGACAGACAAAATTTTGTCTAAGTTTTATGGTGTTGAGTGATACTTACTCACTCAATGCCTTTACTTCTAATGCTTGAATTTTGTCTAAGTCCACAGATGCTGAGTCATGTTGACGTAAGCAAAGTCAAAAAGTCAACCAAAATTCAAATATTGCGGGATTACTGCCAGAGGCGCTGGCGGCCAGCTGTCATCATCCTCTGCACTTGGAATGAAATATTTCCATCTTTAAGTGTTGGGGCCCACACACAACATAGAGTCGTTGAATCAAGAGTAAATGAAAAGAATATGTTGTATGGCTAAATCACAGCCATCAATCCTAGTGGTGGACCCACTGCTCGATTGGTCATCAAAGAATAAAAAGAAGCACATCGGCCAGAGAAAATAATTGAATCCTTGTCTAGGTTTTTTGAAAATGAAAGTGCGGCCGAACTTCATCTTCCTCCTCGCCTTTCTTGTCGAGCCTGAAGAAGCTGCTTTGCACAAAAAACATAGCTAAGGAAAGAGATAGCTGAAGCAATCACCATCTGCAATATCAGGTTCAGAAGTAATTCTGAGAAAGCAGAATTGCAAGCTCTACAAAAGAAATGATAGTTGTTTGAAGAAAGATTCAACTGCCAACTTCATTGTCTTCAACAACAAAAGCTTGGGCCAATATCTACTCAGTCCAGGAAGAAGTAGACACAGAGTTCTTGCTTTGGTGTCTAATCAAATCACCATTTATTTCTTTTGTATAGATTCTTTGTGAGTTTGATTTTGTAAGCCTGTGTAATAAACGATAAGGTCTTTGTGACCTGTGGTTTGGCTTAGTGCCTAAGTGGTAGGTCTGTATGAACTGTGAGGTCCTGCAGGATCTGTACTGTATGCTCTGAAGGAGTCGAGTTTTGGGGGAATAGCCTAGTTCAACACAATGTTAGAAAGGCACAGAGGGACAGCGGATGTACCCAAGATTGGGGAAACACTATAAAATTGCTGTGTCGTTTATGATTGTTCTTGAAAGCCAAAACTAACCTAATCACTAAGCACAGAAATCGGCTAACAATTAAGAAGATTTAAATAGAGACAAAAACCTATTCACCCTCTGCCCCCTCTAGGTGTTTAGCTATCCTTGAAAACAAGACTTTCACATTCACTATTGCCAAACGGTAACCATATACCGCGACGTGGTAGCTTCCTGAGCCCTCAGCCAAAAAAAAATCGTGCTATCGCCGGCGGTAGAAATACCGTTGTGCGGTATCTCACTCAACACTTTCGTATCATTGCAAGGAGGTTAAAGCCAATCAGTTACTAGCTCACGTCGCGCGCTAGCACTCGACTCACTTAATGCCTCCCACCAAACACTACTACTGAACACACTCAATGCAAGGATACTGCTGTGTTGTAGCTATCTAACGCCACGCGCTAGATTCCAGAGGCTCAAGTACTAGAAACCTTGGCTGTTACAGTATCCGTTGGTGTTGTGTTCGTACTAGGGGTACCTTGTGGTGTGGACTTGGTCTGAATCTATACCAAGTACAGGTGTGCTCAACCCATGAGATCATGTAGTTAGCGTGTACCGGTTTCTATGTTCGCCGAGTTTGGCAGTTGTTAGCCTTGTGTGCTCAGGCAACGGGCATTGAAGTGTGTCTGTACTGGAGTAGTTGGTCCTGTGATGGTGATCCTATTGGGAGTTGGTCAACACTCCTCTTATGTTGATGATTCGGTTGTTTTCTATAGGGTCCGATAGTGTGGTGAACAAGTATTGGCTTGGCCTTTTGGCGACAAGGCGGATAGGATTTCTTTCTGGCCTTGGTGGTGTGACTTTGGCGGACTAGTTGTTCAGCCTAGTTACGGCGACAAGATAGATTGGCTTTTTGTCCACCACTGTGAAGATACACTCAGTGCTCTTCGTGGATAGGGCGGTGATCCTATCGGCTAGGGAGGTGATAGAAATCCTCTCCACGCCTATAAATAAGACCCTCTATCATATCAATAGTACAATCAAATGAATAGTAAGTGAGCTCGAGTGGTTATTGCGGACAGGTTTTTTATTCGTGCGGTTTGAGTTGTTGATAGGGTTTTGCTGGTGCAAATTGTACGAATAGTGCTGAGAAGCCAGTGACTTGTTTCTGACATTGGTGAGATCACTTTGGACTCTGCAGTATAATTCAGCGGTTAGCAGCAGGTCGCAGCTTGCGACAAGGCAGTCTCTCTTGGTCAACACTTTCTCATAAATAAGTTTTCCGCTTCTTCGGCAATTCAGTTACAAGATTTTTCGGGTCAATCTGGAGGTAAGAAATCTGGACTGTTTCAGATCACTACAAAGTTTCAA